>OVAO01004037.1:0-10606 GCA_900406285.1 Biscutella auriculata
ATTAAGTCAGAATCGATGATCTAAAGTGAAGGTGCTTTGGTTCCTTTTTGAAAACACAAAGCAAATGCGGTCTAAATATGACTCAATCCTATACTAAGATGTAATGCAGTCCTAGACACTTAAACCCGAATAAAGAACGAAAATATTTTTGGTTTNAAATATTTTTGGTTTTTCTGAAAATAAAATTTTATGCTATTTATTATTATTATTTTTTTTTATGCAAAAATGCTAAAGCGAACAATCAATTGTATTAGTCGAATGATGGTCTCTCCCCCGAACTTAAACAACACAGTCTTTGTGTCTATGTTTAGAGAAGAGCCGAGGAAAAATTGTTTGAAACAAAATTATGCTTAAATTTAAGGTTGCAGAGTAATACCAGGATTGGAACGAGAAATGAACTCGGGTAGTCTGGGAGTGGTGCGCCGGTCATGCACACCCCGGTGTTTTCCGAACAGGTCGCAATTCGTCGACCGCACCGGTCACGCACGCCGGTGTGTGCAGACCGGTGTAGTCCATCCAGGTCCTATGTGTGCGTCCCGTCGGTCAAGCACACCGGTGTGTGCTGACCGGCGAGACCCTATCCGTCTCGGCTGTGAGGTCCACGCCGGTCAGAACTGCCCACTATGACTGACCGGCGTTGGCTACAGGAACGTGTTCCTCTACCTCGCCGGTCAGCACAAACCGGCGATGCTGACCGCTTGGGGTCCTCTGGGTGCACCTGCGCCTCTTATACCTTAGTGGTAACGAGCCATTCATCAAGCAATCATCATAAACATAAACCAAATCCAATTTCCCAATAAAATAATCAAAAGAACAATGTAAGTTCAATAAAAATCAAATGCATAAAAAGTAGAGATAGACATGAGACTTCCTCCCAAGTGAGCTTCTTTAACGTCATTAGCTTGATGGGGTTGGGATGTCTCACTCATTGTTGCTATCGCCTTCCAGCTTGGTAATCCTTTCCTGAAGCCTCTCAAGTTCAACGGTGTGGTCCTTCTTCACTTTAGCCAAGTCTTCTTGATGCCTCCAATGAAACTGAAGCATGCTGAGGTAAAGAGCTCATCCATTGTCCTCTTCTTTGTCATCCACTAGTGCTAGCATATCATTGTCCTCCAAGGACTTGATTCTTGTGTTCAGCTTCTCGATTTCTTCTTGATATTCTACCTTTGCTGCAATCAATTCATCTTCGAGACTGTTGTGTAATCTTATCATCGATTTGTAAAGCTAATCTCTATACCTCTCTTCGGGTCCTTAGTGGTTACCATTTTGCAGTCTCAAGTTCTCTTCCAGGAAATGGATTCTTTTCCTAAGTTTCTCCATCTTGAAGTGGTTGTTGCGTCCTATCCTTGAGACTTTATTTTGAATGTCAAAAAGTTTCGCACGCACATTGATATCCTGCTGAACCCCTTTTCGAACTGCCTATCCCTCAGTCGTTTGTGCTCTCTGATTGAGGATTCCAATTCCTCAAACTGATCCTTAGTTGCAAACTGATCCAGCTCTTGCTCTACATCTCGCTTGTGTTGATGTGGTCGACTAGTCGATTGGTGCAGGCGATATGTTGTTTCACATCTCACATTCTTCAGAGTCATCTCTCCTGTGTTCAATTGTATCACTGCTCCGGCATCTCTGAGGAAAGGTCTTCCTAGCATGATCCAACCTGCACTTGAAACAATTTGCTTTGGGAAAACAAAGAAGTCAGAACGGATAATGCTACTATAAACGTTGACTCCCACATCAAAAAGCATTCCCATAGCATGAACCCTCCCACCGAGCATTGTGGTAAGGTCCTAGAGAGGTGGGTCGTTGATCACGAAACCCAGATAATCTGACACGTCTTTGGACATCCCGTTGTAGATCATTCGAGAATCACAAGGGATATAACACATGTTGTACGCCCTGATGAGACTTGGAATCTGATAAAGTAAAAAATCAGGTTCATTGCGATTGACTACCTCATAAATGTTGTTGTCCAGTGCAACTTGGCGAGGTTCGTTGTCAGTGTTGTTCTCGTCGCTGTCATCGTCATCAGATGCAGCGTTCAGTTGTCTGAAGAACTCGTCCATGATGCCATCGTTGTTGTCTTCTCCATCTGTCCAAGTCCGCGGAATTGGAACCGCATCAACAAGTGCAATTGGTCGACATTGGCAGCGTTGTTCGTTATCTCTTTTGTTTGATTCACCTGAAATAGAAAGCAAATATAGACTAATTAGTAAACTGAAAAATAAAAAGAACCTATTTCCTAGCAAATCCAAGAAGACTAATGGTTAATCGAAATCCCGATTTGGCAACGACACCAATTGATAAATTGAAATTTTCGGTTTCTTTTGGTGGTTTATCAATGAAGTATAGGTAAGATGGGTGATCGGATTGTCGAACCAACTCGGAGGTAATTAACTCACAAATCCTATGGTAGATTTTACTAAGTCTTGGTAAACACAAAGGGGTTTGTCTGTCACTAACAACTCCTAACCAAATAAATAAACAAAGCAATAAACTGAAACTGAAAGCTGTTGACAAAAAAAAAAAAAAAAAAAAAANGAAAATGACAAAAATCTGAAATGAAAGTAAACTTATGGATTAAGGGGATTGATAATCGCTATAGGTTTTCATGCTAGATTGGTTTACTAACTACCTTTGGTTTATTATATGTCTATGAATCTCTAAATTTGACTAACTCGCGCTCGCACAATTAGCCCCTTTTCTAATCCTACCGTTACAACAATCTCTTGGCAATGAAGTATTACTAGAAAGCATTAAACAAAATTCCATGCAACAATTAATCGATAACTTAAACAATCTCTTGGAAACAATTGACTTACAACCTATTCGTTGTTCGGGAATTCTATCAAGAACCTCTCGGGTGATAAATCTCCTAGGGATCTAGATTAAGTTAGCTACTCATAATCTAGCATTACGAACATGAATACATTGAGAATACTTATTCTACTATATATCTAAACCATTCTAGCAATCCAAAATCTACCGATCTAACCCCTAATCCATAAGTCTATAAAAACTACTCACAACTCATGCCTAGAACACTTTGATAGTTTCTAGACATGAAGTGTGAGAGGAAAAAAGATTAGAAACAAAGAACTAAAGCAAGAACAACAATAAACACAAGAATAATCATATAAAATAAACTTGCATGAATTAAAATTACCAAAAGTATCTCTCACAAATTAGATCTAAACTTCAAAACCTAAGAAAAACTGAGAGAAAAATGTTATTAGGGTTTTTGGGGTTGGGTATTTATATAGGAGACTAAGAATCGAGCCAAAAATGGAAACTAGATTTGGGTCAACGGAGCCTCCGCCGGTCAGTGCAGACCGGCGAGCCTGACCGGCGTGCCTTGTCTTGTCCTTCCTGCTCGGGCTGCGCCGGTCATGGTAGACCAGTGCTCTTGGCCGGCACTCCTCCTCCAGAACTCCCTGCTCGGTCTTCGCCGGTCAAGGCTTCACCGGTGGGCCTGACCGACGGTCTTCCTCCAGATTCCCCTGGTTAACACCCACCGGTTTGGCTTGACCAGCGTGGGCTTGACCGACGATCTTGGAAGTGCTGAGACTTAGCCATTTTTGCTCGGTTTTGCTCCGTAGTTGCTCGGTTCCTCTCCTTTGCTTTCTCGACACCTGAAATGATGAAAAACATGCAAATGCAACCTAGAGACTCTAAAATGCATCCTAAACTAACAAAAAGCGAATGAAAACCGAGAGGTAAAACCGGTAAAATTCACGCTCATCACAAGGCTCACGGGTTTCACGAATACAAGACAAGACCCTTATCCAAAAAGGATAAAGAAGAAGCTAAGGTTTTCGTGCTAAGTGATGAAGAGGAAGGGGAACCCGAAGTACAAAGGTTTAGGGAGTTGGATTTAGAAGAAGTTCTCGAGGGGATTTCGGTCCAGGAGAGAAAGTTGGATCTTGGAAGGTACCATATTTCCGCAAGGATAAATGGGTTCAACTTTGATGGTATATTGTGTGATTCACGGTTGGTAGTGAACTCCATGACGGTTGCTCTAGCGAGGTACATGGGATTTGTAGTCCGAGATCCGCCGATATGGGATCTAAACGAGTTTGAAGGCCCGAGATTACAACCGGTGGGAATGATCTATAATATGGGGTTAAAAATCTATGGTGGAGTGCACCTCACTGATTTTCATATCTTTGAAGACCCGATCTATGAAGGCAAGGAGTTGATCTTGGGAATATTGTTCCTAAGTGATGCTAAAGTCAAGCAAGACTTCTATTCGGGAAAGTTGATTCTACATCGACTCGAAAATTTCACTTCCTATTTCCCTGAACACTTACCATATGATCAACCACCTCAACAACGAAGAGATAAAAGACAACCGAGGTTGGCCGAAGGAATGCGAAACCGATTGATTGTCCTTGATCAAATCTGAGAATTAGAGTGTGAGGTTCGATTGAAACGAAGCATACCAGATGATCAGAACACGCACCGATACAGAGACCACACGAATCTTAGTGTAAGCGTGTGGAATTTGAGCAAACAAATACACTTTGAGCTCTAAGAACATATATCGGAGATCAAAGAGTTTCACGAAAGGATTCGGGAGCTCGAGTTCAACAACACCAATACTGTGACGGTCTTCTATCGTAAGACCAATACCGGCCATGACCCTGGCTGGTACATACACTGGTCCCCCTTCAGCGTACGTTCTTCCGAGCACCATCCCAATCATACGAGACCGACTATCCTGAGGACCGGTCCACATGACCGGTCTCCTTCACCCATTTGCTGTCTCTAAGAACCACCGATCACCCGTTACAATACCGACCGATCCACATGACCGGTCCATTTTCCCATTTCCATTTGTTTTGTGAGAGAGTATAAATAGACTAAAAACCCTACTCTCATGATACCTTATCTCTTTACAATTTTCAGTTCTCGTTTCTCTAGATCTTCTTTTGAATCTCTTGAATTCTTTGTAAGATCGTGAGTTTATTTATTACATTTACCTTCTCATTTCCTCTCATTTATTGCTTAATCATGGCAAGACATGATTCTCCCTTGAGATTTTGTGCTAAAACTATGAGGGAGTAGTCATTTTGCTAGGGGATTGACTTGATATATTAGTGTGATTAGGGCTGAGATTATGTTTCTTAAGGCTTAGATAATCGTTATCTTCATGTATTTGGTGTGTTTAAGGCTTGATTAGAAGTGGCTAACTTAATCATGATCCTAGATGTTTTGTTGTACGAAAGGTGTTCGATGAAATGTTTGAAAGAACCAAACGCATGCTAAGTGAGACCTAACCAATGGATTGTTCTAGGATAGCTTATTAGTTGTATAGACTAAAGTTTATTGCTTATTAATCATGTGTTTAGTCAGGAGATTGTTCAAATGCATGATTGGTAAATGGGATTTTACCAAGGGATTCGATTAGCCTAATCTAGATAACTCTTAGACTAAGTATTATCATTTGAATGATAATATTGAGTAGCATAGTTATAGACTTGATCACGCGAGTCAATTGTCATTGCCTTATCGCCTAGTTCTTTCCTTTAATTTGCTAAATCTTAATTGTTGACTTTTTTGCTTGATTGCGTTGACTTTCTTATTGCCTTGCTATTTTGTTTATGCTTTCAATATAAGTTGTTTAGTGACAAAAACAGTCCTCTATTATCAATCTAGACTTAGTAATCTCTCTATAGAGCTAATGAGTAACCAACCCCCGACTTATGGATCGATAAAACCCGAGGCATATACTCACCCACTATACTACATTGATACCAAGTATCTTGTTTCCCGCTAACCAATAGTGTAGAGGCAAAATATCAACTTATCAGGTGGTCGGATTCCATTCTTAGTATCATGCACCCTTGGCTCATTTGTCTACCTAATAGTCGGGGGATGTTGCACATTTCTTCCACTAACCGGTGCTGGTGGTGAGTTACGAACCTGAGGAATCAGATTCTTATCCTGATTCGCGTTCTAATTTATTGTTGTCTTAATTGTCAACCATTTCGTGTTGATGTTGATGATTTAGCTGATTCAACCGTTGTACCCTTCTTATGCTTCTGTTCTAGCGTGCAAGAGCATAAATATCTTTAGGAATCTGTAAAAGATTACTTGTTCCTTTGGATGTAGTGGTCATGCACCTAAAACCGAAAGACAAAAATTGAAAAGTAAGTAAACTAAAAATAAAAACAAAGCAACCTAGTCCCTTGCGATAGGTCTATTGTCTATTATATTCCCTAATTTGGTAACAACGCCAATTGATAAGTATGATATTTGTGGTTGTAAGTCGTGTAGTATAGTGGTATGGTGGTGGGTGTTGTGTTGAACCAATCTCAGGGGAAAATAAACACGCTAGCTCTATTAAGTTTTCTAAGTCTAGGTTTGAATGGTTTGGGGTTGTTCTGTCACTAAACAATCCTAGAAATCGATGGCAATAGATAAAAAATTTGATTGCCTTGGTCTATAAGTTATCTTTTATTTCTGAATTTTTATCTTTTTTTTTGTTACCAAGGCAATCGAAATGGGCAGTTCTTTTCATGCTAGCAAATAGTTAAATTCACACAATCTAGGAATTTCTAATGTAAATTATCCAACTTTCGTGGTGAAAACCATTTCCTAATCATGCAATCTAAACAATCCCTTGAAAGAAAGCACAATAAACAAACATTAAACTCAATTTCATGCAACGATCTTAAAACGATCCCTTGAATAAGGTCTATAAACAACAAATTTCATATTTATCGGAATTTCATCGAACAACTTCCGGGCTATGAAATTCCTGAGATCGAGTCCAGGTCAGCTACTCCTGTTCTAGCATTAAGATCATGAAATTGAAGAAGACATTAATTATATCAGTTCTAAACCATGCTAGCAATCAGAGAAACTCATTTCTAACCCTAATCCATAAGTTATATGGAACTACTCACACTCCATATCTAGAACACTCAGAAAGTTTCTAGACATGGTTTGTGATGGGGATTAAGAATTAGAAATGTAGAAAACTTGTAATTAGTAAAAAAAATTAAAGAACTTAATAATAAAAACAAATACCAATTGAAAGAGAGCAAAAAATCTGAAATCTAGAACACTAAAATAAGAAAAAACTAGTCTGAGACTTAAAAAAAAAAGTGAATAAAATTTTCTTAGGGTTTTAGTGTTTGAGCTTCCTTTATATTGTAAGCCAAAAAAATAACAAGTGAAAAGATAAAAAAGCCATAAATTCGGGTCTGGTACTGGTAACCGATACCTTTGACATGTGTGCACTCGTCGTATGAGATCTGGGAGTGGACCGGTCACCATGTGTGACCGGTGCCTTGGTCGGTACGTGTCTTCGGGTATGCTCTGCCCATTTGGAGCGGTCACTATACTTGACCGGTATGTTTTCTCTGATGCTTCTGTCCATTTGGACCGGTCGCTCGCCTTACCGGTAGTGTAGACCGGTGTGGTCCATCCGTCGGAACTTCATGCATTGCACCGGTGAAGGGCACCAGTCTAAATTCAAAAGTTGGATCCCTCAAGACATTACTCATGAAGTATTCAAATCCACATTTAAGCTAAAATTGGGGAGATTAAAGATGTCAAATATATAAACCGATACGATATTATAAAATAAGAAATCATAACACACAAATCATAACCGAATAACAAGAGAATATTTGATGTAACCCGAAACAAATATCTGAAGAATATTCAGAACCATCTTCAAGGAAAAAGAAAAAAACATGAAGGCTACAAAACTTGAGAGAAATTGTGTGAAAGTATGTCTAAGGGAGATTTATAAGTTGAGAGAATCTAAGTTTATGCAAATCGATTTAAATTTAAAACTGCATAATCATCTAAGGTGTTCAAATCAATTTACATGGTGTGGTGATACACGCTTGGATGGCAAGGAACCCATTATGNTAGTTGAGAGAATCTAAGTTTATGCAAATCGATTTAAATTTAAAACTGCATAATCATCTAAGGTTTTCAAATCAATTTACATGGTGTGGTGATACACGCTTGGATGGCAAGGAACCCATTATGCCCAAGGAAGAACCATCTCTCCAAGCACCAACTGGTCCCATCACTAGAGCACAAGCGAAGAGGCTTGATGGAGCTATCATGCACGCAATAGAAGACTTGGAGATGACTTGCTACGTCTTGAAGGAAAGGGAGTTGGATAGGTCTCATCAAATTCTTGGAATCAGACAACTTACACAAGAATATGATGATAGAATAAAGGAGTTTTGGTTCCATCAAACTAAGAAGCGACTTAGTGAACATGTAAAATACTATACCCTTACGCTAGTTGTAAAAATCGTAGATCAATAAACATTGTTAAAGTTTGGAGGCATTTATATAACAAAGGGTTTATGTCGAATTACAAGATTTGGTACAAGGAAGATGATTCAAGATGTTGAATTATGGTAACAGTAGTCAAGAGGTCGGTGTACAAATCATAGAAGTACCACAATTGCAAGTAGAACCCATAGGAATGATACAAATGTGAATGATTTTTGACGAGAACATATAACAACGTATGTCGAGGAAGAACATAGAATTGAGGAACTGAATTTAGAGGCACAACAATTTTTCAATATGTTAGATGAAACAAACCATCCTTTATGTGAAAGATTTGTAGAGGGTGTGTAACCATTGTAAAAACAAGCAGGCCGATGACAATAAAGAATCAGCATAACTTGAGCGAGAAATGTGTCGATGATTTTGCGAAATTCGTCAAAGCCTCAGGAGATTATCTGGCACCATCATAATTCTATGAGTTAGGTAAGCTCAAGGGTTATGATTGCCATATGAGATGATATATGTTTGTGAGCATAATGGTATGTTTTTTCTAGGAGAATAAATTATATAAAATGACTTGAAAATTTTATCGTCATCACCAGTACAAGAAAACAATTGGAGAGAGTTTATATCCCATTCAAGAGAATATGGTATTTTACATTAACGGAGCGTCTAAAGAGATTATATAAGTCAAAGCGGACTGCTGCAGGTATGAGATGGCATGTCAAACACACAAGTGACGGTAAAGTTGCATACCCGTTAGATGGAGAAGTGTGTAATAATTTTAAGACAATGTATCCAATGTGTAAGTACGAAAGAAGAAACATCTACCTAGGTCTGCGCACAAATGGTTATAATTCTTTCGAGAAGCATGAGAGACAATATTCGCTTAGGCCAGTAATCATGACACCATACAATCTACCTCCAACGTTATGGATGAAACAAGAGTTTATATTCCTCACGGTTCTAGTACCTGGACCAGATCATCCGAAGAAGTCCGTAGATGTGTTCTTACAACCTCTAATATATGAGCTACAACTTTTATAAGAATATGTAGGCGAGATGTAAGATGTTTCTTCGAAACATAATTTCAGGATGTGGGTGATACTTATGTGGACGATGATCGATTTTCTAGCCAACTAGATTTTTTCAAGATGAACCACACATGGAAGGTTAGCATGCTCTTATTTTCAAGATGCAACATATGCATTTCAGCTGAAACACAGATGAAAGACGAGCTGGTATGATTACCGTAGGCAACTTCTGATGGACCATTGATCTCACTCATGTTTTACCTTAGACAGCTAATCACAAGTGCACATAATAATCGCAATAGTATTTCTGGATTGAATCCACATAGACTAAATTTCTAACACGAATAATCCTATAAGACCTAATAATGGCTAAGACAAAACAAAAAATGATTGTGATTGGTGGCTAGCATTTGAGAGAGTAATTCAAACCAGTAAAGGCAAGGCGAACAAGATAATATAGACAAGAAGGCAACTGAACCTAAGGATTTTTAAAGGGTAGTTTTCAGGAACTACTTAGACTTCTAGTTAAAAATGAAATTCAGATCTAATTGTACCTATTTCAGTTAATTAAAGTAAGCTATTTGGATGAGACTTTAAGCTAACCTACGCCTAAGCGAACTCTTCAACACCTAACACTATGTCACTCAATGTTAAACTCAAGCTATGACAAGCAAAACCTACTCTATATTCACTTTACTTAATCTCTAAAAATAGACTAACCCAACACCTTGCTAACTTATGCCTGAACGAGTCTTCTACACCTAGCACCTGTCACTCAATGCAATACTAACACCATTTCAAGCAAGATTTAGTTGATTTTACTAGACTTAATCAATTGTTCCCTTAAGGCCAAATATCTAATCTAAAACTTCTCTTAGTTTTCGAATTTGGGCGACCTAAGTTTGTCAGGATTCGAGTCAATCCTAAAACCTAGATCTAATTTGTCAGTTTGAATCAAAGTTACAAATCTATAACCTAAGGAAGGAAGAATCCTAATGTTTTCTATTCTCAAAACCATAATCTAACATAAACCATAATTCTCTTTTTGTGAAAATCCTAGGTCCAATCTATCAAACTACTCAAACATATCTAAAGCAATGAAACAAGTCATGCTTGAAAACATAAAACAAAGTACTGAATTGAATAAATAAAACAAGAGTTCCATATACAAATTTGTCTCTAATCTATCTCCCTCAAACATAAATCTATAAAACCTAAATTGCAAAGAAACTATTAAGTGCAAAGTAAGGGAAAAAGCAAAACAAGATAAAAAAATAGAGAAAATGACTAGAATAGTATAGAAAAAT
>OVAO01004038.1:0-10605 GCA_900406285.1 Biscutella auriculata
TGTGTTTAGTTTAATAAAATTCACAAAAGTTCTCATTTTTCCAACCATATATTTTATTAAACTTTCTCATCCCATTATGCTTATTGTAATTGTTAATAATGCCGACAAAAAAAAAAAAAATTCTAGATTGTCGTGGTTGTAGATTTATGGTTACTTGTTCATGTCTCTTACTGTCTGTAATATTTTCCCTTTCTTATTACTTTTGTTATTGATTTATTGTACTCGGATTTGTGGTTGTAGTTTTGTGGTAGCTGTGTCTTGTTCTATATGTTGTGTTACCTGCGTGAAGTTTTATTTGTTGCATAACGATTTGTTGTATGCTGATTTGTGATTGTAGTGTTCGTGCTTTTGATTTTGTGATTGCAGTATTGTGGTAACATTACTGACACTGTATTCACTATTAGTTAGTTATTAGTTCGTTATATATTTGTTGTGTTAATTAGTAACTTTGTTAACATTTTTCAGGTTTGACAATATGAGCTTCTCATCCTTATCCTCAAGTGGGGCCTCCCAAAGTCGTCTACGACTTTTCAGGTTTGACAATATGGGGTTTTCGTACTTGTTAATATCCTTGCAGGATCGAGATCATAAACTTTGGCCGTCAACTCAGGGAGAACGTGGACAATAATAATATACGTGAAGAATAAAGTTATTGTGTTTATGTTATTGTTTTATAGTTAGTGTTTTAGGGTTAGTGTTTTATGGTTACCCTTTTATGGTTATTGTGTTTATGGTTAATGTATAATTGTTTAATTAAATTATTAATCACAACACGTAGTGTTTCTATCTTGTTACATAAAGCCATGAATAATGTTATTTTTGCTTCATTAATAATATATGTGAACAATAAAAGTATTGTTTTATGGTTAACGTTATAGAGTTAATGTTTTATGGTTAATGTTAAATATATAATGAAAAACATATAAGCATATATATACATATAATAATATACCTGAACAATCAAATTATTGTTTTATGGTTACCGTTTTAGAGTTAGTGATTTTTGGTTAATGTTTTATGGTTACCGTTTTAGAGTTAGTGTTTTGTGGTTAAATATATAATGAAAAATATATAAGCATATATATATATACATCTAACCAAATATATAGATTAACGTAACTACTCGTAATGAACACAATCACAAATTTTGTGTAAGAAAAAAGAAAAAAGATTTTTGAATAACAATGCCATTCAACAAAGTATTTACTTGTAAATGCTTCACTCTGTTCCTCTGGAAATTCCCATTGAAATGCCACTCTACATCTTCTATGAATGGTACGATGGATAATCGTTCTTTTTCCGCAACTTCTTTGACTTAACACAAGTTATGGTTGCTCTTTTTTCTAAGGGTATGGTTTTTGCATTGTGTTTACTTATTCTAAATTCATGGTCTCTTACTTATAATTTCGTGTTCCCATATTTGTATTCACAATAACCTTGTATTTGCTATCCTCATGTTCGCATATTTCAACTCATGCTAAACTTTGTAGTGTATGTCCTATTTATCCTCATGTGTGCATATTTGAATCCATGTTCGCAAATCTAGATTCATGATAAACTTGTATTGGTTATACTCGTGTTTGCATATTTGGACTCATGATAAATATTGTAGTGCCTAACCTCATGTTCGCATTATTGAATTCAAAAAGTACAACCAAATATCCGCAACCACAAAAACAGCAAAGCAGATATCCGCAACCACCAAAAATAACTTTGAAAAAAACAATAAAACCAAGTCATATAACTTATTCCATAACCAAATCAGCGACCACATATTCGCTAACACATATCAACGACCACGATCAGGTCACAACGACAACAAATCCACGATCAAAACTATACAATCAGGTCAAAACTATACAATCGGGTCAAATCCACGACCACAATCAAACCTATACAATCAAGTCACTGCAACAACAAATCCAGTAACACAAATCAGCTAACACAAATCAGCGACCACAAATTCGCGAACAGAAATTCCCAAACACAATAACTTGACTAGCGAACACAAATCCACGAACACAAAACAACTAAATCAGTGTTACGTCAAATTTTAAGAAAAACTAGAAGAAAGACACGCGAAATCCAGAACGAAACAATAACATACAAGTTTTTGAAGAGAGACACACAAAAACACAAAACAAAACCAAACGATTTGAACCATACAAGTTTTCGTTCACAAACACACGAAAACCCAAAGCAAAACAAAAAAAGCAAAAAAACTAAAGTTCACAGTTTTTAAGCATACAAATTTTCAAAAAAAAAAACAGCAAAATATAAGCTATCTTTTATGTTACCTCAAAATTTTATCGACAAAACACACAACAAAAACTCTCCAATTCTTCAGAGAATTCTTTGAGATGAGAAATTTGAAAAGTGAGAAAAGCTAGAGCAAAGAGGAAGAAGCTTCAAGAAGAAAAGAACACAATTTTTTAATATTTTTCACACATCCCAATAAAACTAACTCTGTAAGTAACTAGATATATCTAACCATTGGATCAAATTTTATAAAAATATATCTAATGGCTCATATCTAATCGATGTGATGAGAATAAAATATTGATAGTTTTACACAAGGACAAAATTGAGATTTCCTCCCCACTTCATTTTTTTGTTTAGTCGTCCAAAAAACTCAAAATGCCTTGATTCATTAAAGTGCCTTATTAGCACAATACTTCTCAAAAAGTGCTCCATGGCACAAATCTCTCTTTTATTAATCAACGTGAAAAACCCTTAAACATCAAATATTGAAGAACGGAGGAAGTATATTTTACTTTTATTGAATCTCTTTAATGAACACGAAAATAGAGAGACAAAAAAGTATCGTAACAACATTTTTTGACATGGATTTGAGGATTATCTATTATTAAAAGTAAAATCGATCTCATCGTACTCTAAAATTATATTTTAGGAATAATTATATCAATTATTCAGATTATAATTGATTTTCAAGTTGTTGAACTAAATGTTTGATTGCATTACATATATATATTGGTCTAGTTGGGGAATGAACAAATATTATTTAAAACAAGCAAATCATACAGCTTAACCAAAAAAATTTTATTTAAAAAAAATAAAAAACATAGCCATAGTTGTTAGCCACGAACAGCTAATATTCGATCCTCTCTTTCTCCTTCATGGGATTATATGAACGAATCCTGTTTTTAAACCCTAAAGTAAACCATTTTTTTTTATATTAGAATTTTTTTTCCCTCAAAATGATATTAAATAAAATTATGAAGAAAATTATCCTTTTGCAGCTCAAAGAACACCAAAATTGGGGGAGAATGAAAGAAAACGAAATCAACATTAGGCTCAAGATTTAATTTTGTGATCTTGTCTGCTGGGACATTCAAATTTCTTCTTGTCCAGGTAATTTTAATCGATTCGAATTTGCATTTCTAGTAGTTTAGATCTTCCATCCAAACATTAGCCTCAAAATTTCTTGCGATACCGTTGATTAGTTCGAAACTTTCTCTTGAGTCAGTCTCAAATATCACTCTTTTATATCCTCTGCTCCATGTGTGTTGCATTGCCACTGTTAGGGCTTGAAGCTCCGCCTCTAGTGGATTCGCCACTCTCATTCCTCTAACTTGACCTGCACCGAAGAAAGCTCCTCTGCAATCTCTGACCACCTACCCTCCTGTAGCTTTTGTGTTTATATTTTTGAATGTTCCATCTACATTGCATTTGACATGAGATTCATCCGGCGATTCCCATTTTTTTTGTCATCATAGAGGTAGATCTTCTTTTCTGATCCTCCACCGTATCTTCTATATTATCATTTCGTACTTGAGTGGCTTTTGTCCATTCTGAAATATCCTGGTTTGCTTGTTGTATTACCTTACTCCAATGAATATTCTTTTGTTGAAATATGAGCAGGTTTATACTTTTCCATAGTCTTCATAGGAGCCCTATTGGTAAGTCATATGCAATTTGATTTCTTTGGTAAATATTATGTTTGAAACACATCTCTAATTTCGTATTTATTGCAATCTGAGTGTCATACAAATCAGCAAATGGGACTCCAGAAGCATTCCAAACAGCCTGAGCATATGTGCAGTCGAAAAATAGGTGAGCGTTTGTTTCTTCGTCAATATATCATCTTTTACTGATCTTTTGCCGAGATATATATCTTTTATCTAGATTTTGACCAATTGGGAGAGAATTAGTTGTTATACTCCATAGAAAATGCTTGATTTTAGGGGTAACTTTAAGTTTCCAGATCACGGTTTTGATCTCATTTGGGCCCTCAATTTGCTTTATTTTGTCTCTTTCAGACATATGAGTGGCCATCCAATAGGCTGATTTTACAGAATAGTTTTCATCCTTAGTGTAGTTCCACCCAATTTTGTCTGTTCCTGCATATCTACTTAGCTGAATTTGAAGGATATGATTCACATATGCTTCATCAACTTCTTGTTTTATTTTTGTTTCGTTCCACCGCCTATATGGCATGTCTATCCATTCTTGGACCCATTGATTATAATTGTTTATGTTTGTCTTTTTTCTCGGAGGTCTAGGAGGATTATCCGGGATCCATTTATCTGTCCATATTTGCGTTTTTCCCCATTTCCAATTATAGATTTTATACCCTTTTCCACGAGACCTCTTCCTGAGAGAATTGATCTTCATATGTAAGATGGTTTGATGCCTAGACGTGCTTCAAAAATATATGTATTTTTGAAGTATCTTTGTTTTATAATTCTAGACATTAGACAGTCAGGTTTCTTAAAAATTTGCCATACTTGTTTACCAAGTAGAGCTAAATTAAAATATTCAAGATCACGAAACCCCAATCCACCTTCTTTCTTAGGCACACTTAGACGATTCCACGAGTACCAGTGCATTCGTTTTCTATCTTTGTCTGTCCCCCACCAGAATTTTGATAGAATGCTTGTTATTTCATTGCTTATTTTCTTTGGAATCTTGAAAACATTCACCGAATAGATTGACATAGCCATAACTATTGATTTAAGAAGAATTTCTTTTTCTCATTTGGATAAAAATTGTTTGTTCCAGCCACTTGTTTTTTCTTCTACTTTTTGCACTATGTACTGAAACATATATGTTTTTTTTTCCTTCCGAATCGATCTGGTAGACCCAAGTATTTACCCCCACCACTCTCATTATGTATACCTAACACATTTCTCAAATGAGTTTTAGTATTGTTAGGAACACGAGAGCCAAATGTTATAGCGGATTTTCTTAAGTTCACAGCAAAATAGTGAACTTATAACATTTGCTTGGAGGAAAAAGAGTGAGTCCTCCGCAAATAATAAGTGGTTCACAGTATTAGAAGAATATCTCAAATCCTCTATCATATATTCTCTGTATCAATTACCTGTAATTACGGAAACTCAATTGTGTATAAGTGTAGACCTCTCAATCAATAGAATGCATCTTTTCACTAAACCTACATGGTATCAGAGCCCAGATCCGTACGATCCAACCCGATCCATTATCGTTGTGAACCAAAACTGGTCCATCGGTCCTTGCCCAAAGTTCCGAGATCTCTGGTCAGAAGAACCATCATCTCGAGGGGGCGTATTAGGGATAAATGTCCCACATCGGAAGTTGGAAGGGATCCTAAACAATATATAAGGGATATGAGCCAATCCACTCATTGCCAATTGGTTTTGAGTTGGAAGCTCATAGAACTTTATCTTACTTCCTTGGCATGGAAGCCACTCGCACTTCCTCCGGTCTTCATCTTACTCAGACCAAGTACACGACTGATCTTCTCCGCCGCACAAGGATGGCAAATGCCAAACCAGTCTCGACTCCGATGTCCTCCTCCACCTCGCTTACAGCCGCTGGTTTGAGCCTCTCTGACCCTACGTCTTACCGTGCTATTGTGGGGAGCCTGCAATATCTCGCTCTAACTCGCCCAGATATTTCGTTCGCCGTCAATCGCCTATCTCAGTATATGCATGCCCCAACTCAAGCTCATGACGACGCAGTCAAACGAGTCATGCGGTACCTTGCTGGGACGGTTACTCAAGGTTTGTTCTTCTCCGCAAACTCTCCGCTCAACCTTCACGCCTATTCCGATGCTGATTGGGCAGGGAACAAAGATGATTACTCATCCACAGGGGCTTACCTCGTCTACCTTGGGTCTCAACCAATCTCTTGGTCCTCACGCAAACTCAAAGGAGTTGCTCGACCATCGCTGCCTCTGAGGTAAAATGGTTGTGTTCCCTCTTGACTGAACTCGGACTACCGATCAACCCGACCCAGTGATCTTCTGCGACAATATCGGTGAAACATATCTCTCCGCTAATCCTGTTTTTCACTCCCGTATGAAGCACATAGCTCTTGATTATCACTTTGTCAGGGAGCAAGTTCAAGCCGGAACACTCCGCATCTCGCACATCTGCTCCACCGATCAACTTGCCGATGCTCTTACCAAGCCACTTCCAAGGGCTCGGTTCGCGGAACTCAGTGTCAAGATTGGTCTTCTTGGTAGAAGTCCATCTTGAGGGGGCATATTAGAAGAATATCTCAAATCCTCTATCATATATTCTCTGTATCAATTACCTGTAATTATGGAAACTCAATTGTGTATAAGTGTAGACCTCTCAATCAATAGAATGCATCTTTTCACTAAACCTACACACAGGTTCATTATTTAGGCTTAGGCGAATTCCCTTGATTCTTTTTTCATTTAGCTCTTTGGTCATTAAGTGGGAAAGGACTTCCGTACAAAGAATAAAAAGATAAAGGAAAAGAGGATCTCCTTGTCTTATTTCACGTTTAGGTTGAATCAGTCCTTTGGGGTTTCCATTAATCATAACTGAAAAGGTCACTATAGTTACACTTTTCATAATCCATGATATCCACTTCTCATCAAATCCCATTCTTCTCATTGTTTGTTCTAGAAAATCTCATTCTATCTTGTCATAGGCTTTTGTTATGTCTGTTTTTAATGCCATGTATGAACTTGATTGCCGTTTCCTTACTTTTAAAGAATGGTATATTTCATGAGCAATGGTTATATTGTCTGTAATCATTCTCTCGGGAATGAATGCAACTTGATTCTCAGAAACCATATTATCTAAGACTGGTTTTAATCGATTCACCATGATCTTAGATATTATTTTATAACTAACATTACATAAAGCAATGAGACGATAATTTGTCATAGATATAGGAGGGTTTATTTTTGGGATCATACAAATGTTTGTATAGTTATGAAGATTATCAAACTCATTGAACTCGAAAAATCTTTTGATCTCTTCATGCACATTATTCTTTATTTCAGGCCAAAATTGATGAAATAAATGCCCCGAGAAGTCATTTGGACCTGGTGCTTTTGAAGCACCTATAAACACCTATATCAAAGGCTGCATTTGAAATTTCATCAAGAGAAATTGGAGCAGTTAGCATTCTTTTGATTTCTACTGACACTTTTTAGGTAAATCCTTCGAGCACCTCTGAATAATCCTTCGTACTATTGAACAGATTACTGAAATAGTTGATAGCAACTCTGTTAATATTATCTTCTCCTCTACGAGTAACACTAAACTCATCTTGAATCATATTAGAATTAGAATTTAAAATTTAAGTTAATTTGTTATTAACTTCCTCTATATGTAGTGTGTAACCTTGTGGAATTAGTAGTTGAACTAATACCTGCTTGTGGCATTGATTACCTAAAACCTTTAACTAATTTTGTTACATACATAATCATCCTCATATAAAACATTATCATACTTGTCCTTATCGGATAAGATATTCAGTTTTCTGTTAAAAACAAATATACAAATTTTATTTTATATAGTAATCCACAATTGATAAAGAAATGTACTTCCTATTTATTTTATTTAATATTTCCACTTCTCTTTCATGTCCCCTCCCATTTTTTTTATGTCTCGTTAAATATCATTCCAATCTCAAACAAAACGAATTTTGTTTCTTCTTTTTCTTCATTCTTAATCGTTTATGGTTTCACTTTTTTCTATTCAATTCTCTCTTTTTTTTATAAGTTTATTTCTTTTTAGCATTAAAGATTAGACGAACATATTGTTGTGTCGGATTCAAACATGGCTACAACATTTTATAAGAGCTTCAAGTGTTTCTTTGAGATTTCCGGTAAATTAATTAACTTTTTCTTATTCTAATCTTCATATTGCGTTGTTAAATAGCAATAAATGATAACAAATTCTGGTATCGATTAAATTTGAGAATATTTTCTTTGAAGAAGACAACGAGGAAGAAGAGGAGATGCAAATTGGATATCCTACAGATGTTAGACACGTGTCTCATATCTGCTGGGATAGTTCATCTAATAGTGCACCTAATTGGGTAAGACTTTTATATATTTAAATAAATGTTAATTTTATTTTAATTTTTATTATTACAACATTAGTCGTTTGGGATTAAGTCTTAATTAACTGGTAATGGAATTTTACAGCTACATGAGTTCAAGACGAGCAATCATATTTTAGAGCCAAATTCATCGTGGCCATTTCAAGGCAAGGGTTTTAAAATTATTATGTGGATTTGTAATAGATAAAACATGTGTATTTATATGCTAATGTTTTTTACATATTTTTTTTTATAATGTATGCTTATGTTTATTTGTAAAAAATATGTTTCTGTTTAAACATACATCTTATATTTCATTTTTATTTTGATTATATAGAATTGAAATCAGCAATGGAGGCATTTGGAACCGTTGAAAGCAGTAAAGAAATGGAAAGAGAATCACCAAAACCAAACCTCAAGAAGAAACTATATTTAAAGGCCTCTTTCTTGTGTAATCCATGGTCACCAAGATTCTCAAGATCAACCAAAATCCTTACTTAATTATTTTTAATTTCATTTTCCATGCCAGTCTTTAAGTATATGTTAATAATATATAAAATATAGTGATATATCAGTTAAAATGTTTTTTTTTATAAAAATCTTTTTTAAAACTGTTTACATTCTAGATATTTATTCAGAAGTGTGTTCAAAATTATTATTCCAAGTCTCTTTGAAATGATATATATTTTTATCAATTTCATTTGTTCGTTTGTTGTGATATCAGATTTTGTGAATTATTTAGCAAGTACTAATGATATTCTTGAGGGAAATAATATGAAAAAAAATTTTAAACCAAAACAAACGTTTTTCCTTTTTTCTGAGTTTAATTTGCTTGTTTAGTTGTTGTACAAAATAAACATTTCATTCTTTCATTTATGGGGTAAACTAAATTCGAGAAATATTCGAAAATTATATTATGTTTTATAATGTTTTTCTATAATCATAATTGTGAATATAAAAATGAACTAAATAGTGAAAAATGTACTTGTTTACAATAATATAATCCCATCACAAAATTGTTTATAATCTATATGGACTAGTTCTACGTGGACCAGTTTTAGTTTTAGTTCATATCAGTTAATACCACTTTCATATGAAAATCATTTTAGTTTGTGTTAAGACTAATGATAAGGTTTCTAAATACAAATGAATTAAAAAAAAACTGATGCTTTTGTTCACATGGGATAAAAATATATGTCTAGCAAATATGATCCGGCCTGTTTACAATTATTATGCTTTTTTTGAAATATATAAATTGTAGATAAGTCAAGTTCCATAACGCAACCTTGAATTCAGACACCAAGTTCCCAAAAAAGTTATTAAATTCAGAGACTTATTTAAGGCAAGTCTCATATAGTCCTATAAACACTATACCTTTTTATTAGATTTCTGATAAAAAAAAGTTATATTGTTTCAAATAATTGTAGAATAAGTGATTCGATCTCTCGACTAAGTTAAATTTTTGACAAATTCATCGATATAATTAAATATAAATATTCATATGGACTGATTTCTTCTCAGATCTATGTACAATATAGCTTGATGGTCGGTGACACAGCCTTCATCGACGTCGGCCGTCCTCCCTCTTTGCTTTCCTTTTTTCGGTGTGTCTTCTTTGAGCTTCGGCAAAGTTTTCTCTGTCCATCTCCGGCATGACTCCTTTGCGGGGTTTATGCTGTCTCCGGCGTAGCTTGATGAGTATGAATTTTACCGGTTTTACCTTTCGATTTTCGTTAGTTTTGCACTAGTTTATGATGCATTTGCATGTTTTTCATCATTTCAGGTGAGGAATTGGAGTTACAAGAGAATTGAACCAAAAGAAGTCATAAAAGAGCAAATTAGGCCTAAACCAAGTTTAATGGGCTTTTTAGGGTCTTTTTCCTTTGTAATATTTTGGCTTCTATAAAAAGGGAGCTAAAGTGAATTAAAACCCTAGTTTTTATTTTTTTTAGTCTTACTTTTTCTTAGGTTAGAGATATAGCCTCTTTTTCTCTTAAGTTTTCTTTGCAACATTTTGACTTTCTATTGCACTTTTCTTCTTTGATTTTCTATTGCACTTTTCTTCTTTGATTTCTATCTTTGATTGTTTATCTTCTTTTGATTTTTATTTTCGATTACTGTTCATCGATCGGTACTGTTCATCTCGGTTACTGTTCATCGCGCACTGTTAATCGCGTACTGTTTATCCGATTTACTGTTCATCCCGACTCACTATTCACGCATTACTATTCAACGTTCGATTTTCAGTAATAAATCATGTCTAGAAATTATCAAAGTGTTCTAGGCATGATGTGT
>OVAO01004039.1:0-10605 GCA_900406285.1 Biscutella auriculata
GCTTGAACTTTGGTGGATCGAGTGGGTCTACATGCATCTCAACCATCCTAATGATCCAATCTTTCGCACTGGAATTGAAGGTTGCACAGACTGCTGGTGGCAGCTTATATTTGATGTACTTTGAGTCACCTGATTGCCTTGGTACATTGTTAGGCTGCGTTGCACTCAATCTGACATTCACAGTCTTCTCCATGTAATCTTTTGTTTCTTCGCTAGTCTCCTGTATCTATCTGCTTTTGAAGTTCCTCCTCTTCATCTTCCATGGCATCCAAGTCTCCTTAGTTTTTCAGAATCATGGGGATGATGTCCTTATGTTGAGAGTAAACCATTTTTTTTGGAGTTCTCATTCTGCCTCACAATAGCATCACCACGTTTCCCTGAGCATCAACATTAACAGGCAGAGTCTTGGATCCAGGATTATTGGATTCATTCCTACCCATGCCAAAAAAAGAAAGAAAAAATAAAACCATCAGAAAATACATTATCCATACTTGGGTTTTTAGCAATAAACGTGACGCAATGATTGGACCCCAAATTATCCCCGATTAAATCCAGACGAATTTCAGTAATCATCTACAATAGAACGGGAAAGAAAATGGGGATTAACAATCGCTAAACTTTGAGATGGACAGAAACCTAAAAAAAAGCAGAAGAAAATGAAACCACAGGAAGAAGCAAGAGCACAATTGAGTATGAGAAGCTAAACCTCAACAACAGACGGAGATGAAGCTTTGTTTATGGAACAAACCAAAAAACATACATGCAAGCCGTTTAGGGTAATAATAAAAAAACAGTTGTATTGTAATTTTAAGTGTTATAACCAAAAATTATAAAATGATACGTCGCCTGAGAGATTCGAACTCTCGCGGGGAAACCCCATGTACTTAGCAGGCACACGCCTTAACCACTCGGCCAAAGCGACATCATGTTAGGCCTTCAACGATTTCTAAATATATTTCTAATCTACGAACTCTTGCTATTGTTTTTAGTTTTTCCCTCTTTAACAAAAATATGTCTTAGAAGCTTTCGATTATGGTTCTCTGTTTGTTAAAAATTTCAACTCTTTTTTTTTATAGTGAGATTCTGGTAAATTTGTTCAATCAGTCCTCTAACTTCGAATACATTCAAAAGAAAATGGTGTAGTTAATGTATATATACATGTTTTGTTATTATAGACTTAGTTAGAGTCCGAATAACTATTTAAAGTATAGGCAATAATAAGCATTTCTATGAGACTCGTGGAACTAGCTAGAGCTGAAAGATAAACTATATATACAAGCGATCAGAACTCAAAAAATTACATGAGATTTCAAGTTCCATATATAAAAAATGAAGTTTCATATCAAGACTTCATTTTCATATCAAGATGAGTCTAGGAGTTGGCTCACCCTTTTAATCCATTGTGAAATTGGATGGAGAGTAAAAGTATTCTCAACAATGAGATGTTAAAATGAGTATCTAAGGAATATAATAATCATTTTTATACTTTAATTAAGAATTAAGAACCTCAATGTCATTTTAATTAAAAACATGATCCAATAATAGATTCTTAAATTGAGTATCTTAAAAAAACATATTAATTAAACATTAATAATAAAACATTAACAATAATAATAAAAGCATTAACATTAGTAATATTAAACACATAAGATTAAAACATAAATATTAAAGACATTAAAAACTTTATAAATTTTGATAATAATTTGTGCCGAATTTTTGCCATATATGCTCGACCAAGTCCGTTTTCAGCTGATCATGTTTAATTCGATTCCGAACGTGACTTCGATTGACCATCATATTTGTGAGATTTGAAGGTATATCCGTTGAAAACGTATAATCCACATGTGCATTACCGCTTTCTTCATTGAATTCAGATAAATTATATTGAGTGTATCCAGAGCGTTCGTCTTCAACTATCATATTGTTGCGTATGATACATGCTCTCATTATTTTCCCGATCTTTACCTTATCCCAATAAAGAGCGGGATTTTTAACGATGGCGAATCGAGCTTGCAAAACTCTGAAAGCCCGTTCTACATCTTTTCATACCGATTCTTGAGTTATAGCAAATAACGAAGCTTTAGGATCTTGAGGCAGAGAAATCAATTGGATAAATGTTGTCCATTTTGGATAAATACCGTCGGTAATATAGTAGGTCAAGTCATACTCGTGTCCATTTACCGAGTAATTAATTTTTGGTGCATGACCATGTAAAATATCATCAAAAATGGGTGATCTTTCTAGAACATTGATATCGTTTAAAGTACATGGGGGACCAAAAAAAGCGTGCCAGATCCATAGGTCAAACGAATCGACAGCTTCTAGAACAATCGTTGGTTTTTCGGAACCACGGGTATATTGACCCTTCCAAGCGGTGGGACAATTCTTCCACTCCCAATGCATACAATCAATGTTCCCTATCATCCCGGGAAATCTACGTGCCTCTCCTACTAGTAGTAGTCGTTCTAGATCGTCGGGCGTCGGTTTTATTAACTACTCATCCCCGAAAAAATTACTGATGCCTTCCACAAAATTCTCCAAACACGAAAGAGCAGTTGATTCCCCAAGCCGGATATATTTTTCTACCATATCTCCCGCACACCCATAAGCCAAAATACGAATAGTTGCAGTACACTTGTATTGCGGAGAGACCGAATCTTTCGATATCATCTCTTCGTTGTTGAAAAAGTAACACTTCATTCGATAGACAATCCACTATTTTCATGAACAACGTCTTGTTCATTCTAAACCGTCGTCGGAATACAGTAGGCAGATATGTTGCTTCTTCACTAAAATAGTCATTCCATAAGCGTGTATGACCTTGCTCCCGATCTCTTTCAATATATTGGCGTTTTTTTTTCGGGGACGTTGATCAGGGTTTATAATATTATTAAACCTATCTTCGATTAATTGCTCGAAATGAACATCAAAATCAAAAGGATCTTGAGAACCTGAACCAGAAGCCATAAAACTTGATTTTAAAACTTTGGTTTTGATTAATGAAGAAGAATATTTGGTTTAGAGTAAAGAAATGAGAGATACAAATTTTGGTTTTGATTAAAGAAGAAGTTGTTTTGAGTAAAGAAGAAGAAGTTGTTTTGATCAATATACAAATGTTGGTTTTCATTATATAGGGAAATGAGAGACAACATACAAAATGGTCTGTGACCATTGTCATTACCAAACATACTATTACCCGTGATACATGAAAAAAATAGTACTACCCGTGACACTTGAAACAAAATAGAAAGCCATTACAAAATACAAAACAGAATCAACCCTTTGACACTTGAATGAACAACCAACATCTGTGACCTCACTTCATCTTCAAACAGAGTTGTTTCCTTTATTTCACCTGCAACAACATGAATCAAAAACAGAATCAATAACTCAAAAACATGAATCGATAACTCTAACACATGAATCAGTAACAGAATCAATCACATAATCAAAAACATGAATTAATAACACAATCACAGAATCAATCAAAAACCTAAATTCAAAGAAGTACTTCTTTTATAAGTATTTATTTAAGGGATTTTTTCATATCATCTAATGGTTCCTTTTGTGATTTATCAATGAGACTTTGAAGAATTGAGAGTTTAGACAACTTCTCTTTCATGAGATTGTCTCTTTCTTTAAACTTCCATGCGTTTTCTATTTTGAAATCCGAGTTAGAGTTAGAAACTTTCTCTTTCCCTTTCCTCTTGGCCGCCTTCACCCCCTCGGGCCTAGATTCTTGTTCATCACACCCCATCATATTGTTCGATGAAGTGAATGGATCATCTAATTTTCTTTTTTTAGAACTATTCCCACTCTTAACCCCACTGTTAGCCAAAGAAAGACACCACTTTTGATCGTTTTTAAGTTCGATCCAAGCGTGTGCCAATGTGAATTTTTGCTTGTGATCTTGAACGAAGATGTTGTAATCAACACCTAGGACATCTTCTTCGTTCTCCCCACTCCTTTGTTGTCTTTTAGCAGTCTCAAAACATCCAACGAACTTGCTATCTTGGTCGTTGATCCTATGCCAACGTTGTTTGCAAGTTCCCGCATCGCGTTTTGGAAATCCTTTCACCTTCGGTAAAGCATCGTAGTACGCAAAAACGCGTGACCAAAAAGCTATTTTCTTTTGTTCATTGACAACCATGACATCTTTGCTCATGTTTAACCATGCACTACATAAGACAATGTCTTCAGTAGGCAACCATTTCTTCCTCCCATCCCGAACCTCTTCAGTTCTATACTCGTTAAATTGCGGGACTTGGGATGAACCAAGTTCCACAATTGGGTTTACATAGCCGTGAGACATATGGTTTTGATTTTGGCTTTCTAACAAGTCCATGAAATTAGAGGAATAAAAACATGAATCCATAGAAGAGTTACTTAATGGATCCATTAGAAAGAAAGAGACTTATGATTTAAAACAGTTATAGAAGACAAAAATATAATGATTGAAGATCATGGTAATTGATCCATTAGAAGGAAATAGAAAAAAAATGAAGAACAAGAAATACAGAGGATTTCTTGTTAGAAGGCAGATGAAGATCATATCAATGAAACTATGCAAACTATATCAATGAACTCATTTCGTTTGACAATCAACTCCTATCAATTAGATATGCAAACAATGACAAAACTCTCTATCTCTATCAGAAATTAAAGTTTTGATTAATACATTTAGAAATGAATCATAAATTTACATATCTACCAAACTACCAACTATACATATATAATTATATATTCGAACACGATCTTATTATCTAAATCCATTTTTTCCATTTCTACATTTATTTAAACTATTTGTACTATAATGAAGCTTTAACTTACCAGATTTGATGTAGGATGCAATCCTTTTTGTCTTGGCTTTTGTACTTCGACTGCTCCAAAACAGAGTGCTAAACTGCTCCATTTAATTCACCTACATGAACAATGATATCAATTAAACTCTATTACTAAACATTACTAACTCTCCTAGACATGACATCAAACAACTACTAAACATTTAACTCATCATATGCATTTAACTCATCAAACAACTACTCATCAAAATCAAACATGGTAAATAGAGAAAAACATGGTATAGAGAAAAACATAAACTTATCTGTAATGGATCTCCATGTCATATGTTGTCATTAACTCACTTAACCTACACAAAACAAACGAAATACAACTTCAAATCAATTAACTATATCATATATTTGCTTTCAAATCCTACGAAATACAACTTCTAATCAACCAAATACAATAACAATTAACTGAAAATCAACTCGAAATCAACAAATATACAATCAAAGAGTATAGACAATAACATACACTAATCTATCAAGGATCTCGACCAAATATACAAAAAAATCGTATAGAGCAGAACTGAAAATCATCTCGAAATATACAGCTAATAGAATCGATCGAAATCTAATAGAATCGTATCTGGAGAATCAATATACAGCTAATACAATCAATAGAAATCTACCAATTATGCATATGACAGTCGATCGAAATCAACTCGAAACCAAACTCGAAATCATCTCGAAATAAACTAAAAACGTCATTAAACTAAGCAATAAGAAGAAACAAACCATAGATGTGAAAACCCCCAAATCAATTTTAGGGTTTCGAATCCCCAATTCGATTTTAGGGTTTCCGAAACCCTAAATCGACTGGCCTCAGCCTCTAGAACCCATCTTTGTCGATGAACAAGCCTCCTTCGTCATCGCCGACGAAGTTTGACGGCTCGCCGCGAGTTTTCGACCAAATCGCCATTATTTCGCCTCATCCACTCCTCTGCCTTTTTTTCTCTCGCATGTGCAAATGAAAGAGAAAATGTCTTGGTCCGCTGCGTTTTGGTTTGCGATTTCAGGAACAAATCAGAACCCGACACGTGGTGGTTCTGATTCATTTCTGAAATCTCTTAAACCAGATGCGGTTCTCTTTCATTTCTTTATTTTTTATTTAATTTTTTGGTTCAGATACCCAACCCAATCAGTTAAAAACCACCGTTGGAGTTGGTCTAAGGCCCTCTTCTTTTCCTCATCTGGATGTTGCATCTAGATACTCTATCAAGATGTTGCATTTAGATGTTGTTCTTTTTTGTATCTCGATATAACATCTAGATGCAGCATTTGGATGTTCTTTTTTTTTAAATTTCTAATAGCATCTAGATGTTGTAAATTCAAAATGACTAAAAATAACATATTTTAAAAAAATACCTGAGATTCTGCATTTTCTCGGGAAAGAACGGAGATTCCGTATTTTTCAATCTCTGTTTTTAGGAAAATCCGAGATTACTTGCTTTTGGAATAAACCTGAGTTCCATGTTTTTCGGAAAAACACTAATTTTCGGGAAAATGCGGGTTACACGAAAACACGGATTTCAGACGAAAAAAATGCAGATTTCAAGAAAATGTGGATTTAAAAAAAACGCAGATTTTAGGAAAACGCAGATTTTGGGAAAAACGCAGATTTCGGGGAAAACGCGGATTTAGGGAAAACGTGATTTTGGAAAACATAGATTTCAAGAAAATACCGATTTTTCGGGAAAAATGCGGATTTCCGAAAAATGTGGATTTCCGGAAAAATGCGGATTTCGGAAAAAACTCAGATTCTAGAAAAACGTGGATTTCCGAAAAACGCGGATTTCGAGAAAAAACTTGGATTTCTAGAAAAACGCGGATTCCCGAAAAACACAGATTTCGGGAAAAACACGGATTTCCTAAAAAACTCGGATTCTTAAAAGCGCGGATTTCCTAGAAAATGTGGATTTCCGGAAATCCTCGTTTTTTCTGAAATATGTAATTTTTCCCGAATTCTGCGTTTTCTTGAAATTTGGATTTTTCCCAAAATCTGCGTTTTCCGAAAAATCCATATGTTTCCGGAAATCCGCGTGTTTACGGAAATCCGCGTGTTTTCGGAAATCTGAGTTTTTCCGGAAATAGCTTTTTCCGGAAATCAGCATTTTTCCAAAATCTGATTTTTTCCGGAAATCCGTGATTTTCCTGAAATCCGTGTTTTCTGAATCCTTGTTTTTCCGAATCTGTGTTTTTCCGAAAATTCACGTTTTTTCTGAAATATGTAATTTTTCCCGAATTCTGCGTTTTCTTGAAATTTGGATTTTTCCCAAAATCTGCGTTTTCCGAAAAATCCATATGTTTCCGGAAATCCGCGTGTTTACGGAAATCCGCGTGTTTTCGGAAATCTGAGTTTTTCCGGAAATAGCTTTTTCCGGAAATCAGCATTTTTCCAAAATCTGATTTTTTCCGGAAATCCGTGATTTTCCTGAAATCCGTGTTTTCTGAATCCTTGTTTTTCCGAATCTGTGTTTTTCCGAAAATTCACGTTTTTTCTGAAATCCGCGTTTTTCTTGAAATATTTATCCCGAAATCCGCATTTTCTGGAAATCCTCATTTTTCTGGAAATCTGCGTCTTTCCAAAAATTCGTTATTTTCTCGAAATTCGTGTTTTCTCCAAAATCCGTGTTTTCCGGAAATCTGCGTTTTTCTGAAAATCCACGTTCTTCTGATATCTGCATTTTTTCGGAAACCCGTGTTTTTTCCAAAATCCGTATTTTTCCGAAATCCGTGTCTTCAGAAATCTACTGTTTCCCCTAAAAACCGGGATTCTTCGTTTTCCCAAAAAAAAAATGATTTTGAAAAAAAAAATGTTCCAAAAATTTTGAGATGCTAAGATGATGTATTCAAAATCTACAATTTATAACATCTCAAATATCTAACTTTTAGCATTTAGATATAGCATCTCAATGTAAATATAAAATGAAAAAAGGAACGACATTTAAACATCCAGATGATAAAGAACGGTCCCTAAAATAGCAAATTTGTGGAAAGATAATTGACGTCCTTATGTCCATACATTGATAGTTATTGAACATTGAGGTCCTCAAGTGACGTGACTCCCATTCTGATTCGGTTGTGTCAGATTCAGATGCTTCTACATTTCGATTCTAATTAACAGAAGATCCCAGAACTCGTATAATTTAAAAAGATCATATTTTGTTTAATTTATTTCTTAACTAAACTGATCAGTCATGTTGTGATATTTATTGAGGAAGTTCTTATTTCTGACTTTATTCATAGTCCATATATTTTTAACTGCAAACTCATATACATATTATATCAACTATATTTTATTTAAGGTTAGACCATGTACATTGATACATCTTATTTAAGAACCCCAATAAATATTATATTAATATTTATACAAATCTCAATCAATTAAAAACTTTCACCAAATTTTTTTTTGGTTTCTTTCGTTGGTGGTTCTTAACTAAGAACTCTTACCAATATTATATTATTATTTTTCCAATATTCAATTTTGATTTGGCATATTCAATTTTCCAACATTTTAGATTATTTGCATTTGAATCGGTTCGGGTATTCGATTAATTTGTTCCGAACTGGACATGTAATCAAAAAAAAAATTATCTCCACTCCATAAATAAAAAAATAATTAAATATTCGGTTCATTTTTGAGTTTTTGGGATTATCAATTTATAATCCATTTGGGTTATTTAAAACTTTGGTTCCTGAAAATTTAATAGGAACCAGAAAGTATCAGATTTAGATAAAATAATCTTAAACATTAAAAATATATAAAATATTTTAAAATATTAAAGAATACTAACAAATATTTAATATATAGGCTTATGTTTGGATTTTGTAGATATCTATTGTTTTTTGGTTCATTTCACATTCGGTTCTCGTTATTTGGATAGTAAAATTTATTAATCATGCTTCGTATTTTATCTCCTTTTTCGATCAATTTTAATTTAGTCTTTCACTTCTGATTAATTTATCTACCCCTACTAAAAATGTAAAAAAGAAAACCAAAAATGTTTATTAATTATACAAACATGAAATATTTGCTTTGCATGGCAGGTAAAACATGAAATGTCTTTGGAAAAGAAGAATCTTTTCATAAAATAAGAATCTCATACAAAACATTAAAAATTAGCATTGTGCATTTTTACGAAGTAAAAATGGAAAAAAAAGTAACGCGATTGAGACACAAAACATCAAAATTCATACATTTTTTTGCTTATGTTTCTCGCAGCCAATCAATATACGGCACGTAATCGGTTCTTACCAATTTTTAAAATATGTAAATTAAAAATCGATTCTATGTTTTAATTAGTTTTTTCATTTTTTTTTTTTTTGGTTTAATAACTTAAGAAATAGACTCAAGATACACTTTAAATAATGCCATGTACCTGCTCTTATATAGGCTAGTGAATTATATCTAGTCATCAGGGTGTTACACTGTTTACCATACGGATTCGAAGTGCATGTGTGCGAATGGTTAGGAGAAGGAAAACAAAAACAAAAAACAGAAATAAGACGAAGCTCGTGGTCGTGGGTGGAACTTGGAAGGAACCTCCGTTGACCGCGGATCCCAATTTCCTTTTTCTACGGAATACTTTAATTAAATGCATTACAAAAAATAACGTCAAAATTACTTTTAGCTGCATCAATGTTTTATCTAATCTATACTAAATTATTTGTATTTTCGTCGACGAGACTCACGCAATGCTCATTTGAATAATATTTTATAGGGAATTTCCCGTCGTTGGATTTGTCAATGAAAAATTAAATATTCAAATAACTCTAAACTAATAGGGAGTATTATTATGGTATCTCCAACTTTAGACTAGATTTGCATATGAGTTAGTGCATGCACATGTTAAATTAAATTGAACACTGATTATCTCTGAATACTGCCGTAAAAGTCAAATATGACTAAATTATAAAAATGATTAACCTGAAAATTAGTATACATGAAAAGATGTTTAAAAATATGTATATATATATATATATATATATATATTGCAGGAGTGTATATAATAATTTTCTTGACATTGTTCATTCATCTTTTGAGCAGTGAACTAATTGAAATATATATTTTTTTCTACATAAAAGGCATTTACATTGACACAATTCAATTTGGTGAAATTAATTATCAAGCTGAGGAGATTCCGTATATATATATATGCCAGCTAAATAAATCACATGAAACTATATTTTTAGTTATGAATAGTTTATTATCTCGAATACTCACCTAAGTACCTAAGATCATGTGTATGCTTCTGGTCAATTTACAAATTATAAACAGACAAAACGTAGTTATGTTGCGTGTTCGTACGTAGTATTGTGTAATTTTTCAAGTTTAATTGAGTAATTAAAACTTTGTTTTGAATCAAATAATTTAATAAACACGAGCTAGAGAAACAAGAAGGATTAAAATCGAAAAAAAGAAGAAACTAAGGAAAAAGGGGGCCAAAATTGGAAGACTCAAAAGGTTCACCCATCCAAGTGCCATTCTCGTCGCTGTGGTAATAAAAGCTAAAACAGTTATTAAAATACCAAGGCGAACTTGGTGGATACTCCGAGTCAACGCATACGAACTCACTCCACGGCTCATCGTAAATCGTCTCCAGACTCGGTAACTCCACTATCTCGCTCAGATCTTCCGCCGTGGAGACAGCTTCTTCGCTTGAAGGTGACAATGACGATGATGTTGTAGACGTCGAGTAGCTCGAGGAAGATAAAGACATCTCTGGTACGACGGTGGTAGGATCGGAGATGACGACGTCTG
>OVAO01004047.1:0-10600 GCA_900406285.1 Biscutella auriculata
TGTTTTCTGGGATAAAATATAATTTTTCGGGATAAAACATGATTTTCGGGATAAAATATGATTTTTCGGGATATAACATGATTTTTCGGAATAAAATGTATTTTTTAAGAAAAAAATATAAAATTTTGAGATGCATCTAGATGCATTTGGATGCATCTTCAAAACTCATTCAAATGCATCTTNTCATTCAGATGGTCCATCTGGATGAACCATCTGGATGAGTCCTTAAATGTCCTTAACCAAACATCATTTCATAGCCTCAGCCAGATGGTCCATCTGGCTGAGCAAACAAACAACACCTATATTTAATTACTAAAATAACTCAAATGTTTCAAAAATTACAAGAAATTACGTTATAGGGAATCCTAGTGACTTCAGCTCTAACAACATGCAACGTTGTAGTCTATCAAGAGTAACCACATGTAATGATTTTAGTGGCCATTTCGTTAGCTGTTGTTACAAAGTTGTTGGAGTATGTTTCTTCTTAAACGAACTCTCTATTCCGTTAAACAAATAATGAAAAATCAGATTAAAAAATTCTTCTTCTTCTTCGATCTCTTAAAGTTTTGGTGTTATTGGATTCCTCGTTCTAGATTCAAGTTGTTGCTTCTCTAAATTTGAATTGGTGAGAAATAAAAATGGTGTCTTTCAGAACTTCAATTTCATTGTTCTAATCAGTTGTATCTTTTGGTTATCAAATGTATCAGAGTGAGACAATTTTCTCGGTATCAGTGACGCAATCGAGAGTTCAATCGTTTCTCATGGAGACGATGGTTCATGAACCCGAGTCGATATTGGGATCCAAGATTGACGAAGTTCTTAACAAGACGCAAGAACTGGAAGGAAAAATAGAAAAGAACATCGTTGAGATGGTCAAAGCAATTCAAATCATGCAGAGGAAAATGACCTCGACGAGAGCTAATCCGGTGTTGGGAAGGGATGTTGCAGCATCACCTATGATTCTGGATTGTCAAAATGATAATCAGGAACAAATTTGAGGTACAACCTATTTGAATGATTGGAATGGCTATAACGTTCTGCTTAAAGAAAGATTCGAAGATATATTGGAGGATCCCAATGCAGATTAAAGGCAGTTGCAAGATACAGACGATATATGTTGTTTAATACCATGATAAGTTCGAGTAGATCAAAACCATAATCAAGCTTTCAGAAGACTATCTCGTGAGAGCATACCTAGCTGGTCTGCGAACTGATACTCAAATGCATGTGCGAATATTTCAACCGCAATGTATCGAGACTGTTTGATGATTGTAAGACTGTATGAAAAGGCTCATCCCAAGAAGACTTTCAATCAATATTGGTTGACAAACAATAATCAAAGCACGACAAATAATGCGAAGTGATTGATTGCCAGTAAGCCTGCATATGAAGTAAAGACAGGTGATGAGAAGGATAAAGGACAAAAAGTGCAGCTAAGAAAATTCTTGACTAACGCAGAGATGAGTGAACGAAGATCCAAAGGGTTGTGCTATTATTGTAATGATAAATATACACCAGGTCATCACCTCAAACACAAGACTCAACTTTATATGTTAGATTTGGAATATGTGTGGGAAGATGAAGTGGAATTGGAAATGGACACTTAAGAAGAGGGACTGCCACAAATCTCCGTTAGTGTTGTAGCAGGGATCTCGAATTACAGAACCATAGAGTGAAGGGAACTTATGATAAGAAGACTCTATTGATTCTGATAGACTCAGATTCGACCCGCAACTTCATGGATGTGAAGATGGCAGAGAAGCTAGGTTGTGACCCATCGCCTGCAGGAAATGGCATTGGTATTAGTAGTTGATGGGAGTAAGTTGGGAGTGTCAGAATTGATCAAGGATTTTTTATGGCAACTTCAAAATGTTCAGTTTAAGGTTGACTTCATGTTAATACCACTGGAAGGGTGTGATATGGTGTTAGGCATGCAATGACTAGAAACATTAGGTGCCATTACATGGAACTTCAAAAAACTTGAAATGAAGTTTACTCTAGGTTAACAAAAGGTATTACTTCATGGCACACAACATGGATCAATCAGAGAAGTGAAGGCTGTGAGACTTAATAAGTTTAAGGAAGTAGAAGAAACTTAATTGACAATGATTTGTGTCCAAAACTATGAACCTATAGAGAGAACCGATGGAATTATCTATGCTTTGTAAACAAGTACAATTACGATGGGGATCAGTGAAAAAGTTGAGTGGTTATTGGAGAAGTTTAGTGACATCTTTGAACCACCCACGAAGTTATCTCCCTTCAGGAAAACCATGAACACAAGATACCACTACTAGAAGGTTATGATCATGTCAATCAAAAACCATATCGATACGCAGTGTACTAGAAAACAGAGATAGACAAGATGGTGAAGGAATTATTGACAACATGTGCTATATAACCAAGCTCTAGTTCTTACGCATCACCAGTAGTGTTGGTAAAGAAGAAGGATGGGAATTGGAGTCTATGTGTTGATTATAGAAGCTTGAATGAGAAAACTTTCAAGGATCGATTTATGATTCCTTTGATAGAAGACCTCATGGATGAGCTGGGGGGTTCGACAGTTTTCTCAAAGATAAACTGGAGATTTGGGTATCATCAAATGCGGATGAATCCCACAAATGTTCATAAGACAGTTTTTAAGACGCATTATGGTCACTATGAGTACATGGTCATGCCATTTGGTTTGACAAATGCACCAGCCACCTTTCAAGGGTTGATAAACACTATGTATAAGGGGTATTTGCAGAAGTTCATGTTGATCTTTTTTTATGATATTATGGGCTACAACACTAGTAAGGAAGAGCATCTACAACACTTAGAAGAAGTATTTCACACTATGAGGAAGAGTATTGCTATTTACTAAGAAGAGCAAGTGTGATCGAGACCTCCAAAGTCGAATACTTGGGTCATTTCATTGAAGTCAGTGAAATTTCTACTGATCCTAACAAGATAAGAGCTATTAATGAGTGGCTGAAACTGGTAAGTTTGAAGCAACTCAAGGGATTTTTGGGTCTCGCGAGTTATTACAGAAGGTTTGTAAGAGGATTTGGGAAAATTACTCGTCCTTTAATAGTGTTGACTAAGAAAAATGTTTTTGGTTGGTTAGAAAAAGCACAAGAAGCATTTGAAACCTTAAAAAAAGTTGTTTGTGGCACCAGTTCTAGCATTGCCTCGCTTTGATATGCAATTCGTGGTTGAAACGAATGCAAGTTGGGAAGGTATAAGTGGAGTATTGATGCAAGAGGGTCATCCATTGGCCTTTATCAGCAATCATTTGAAAGGGAAACAAGTTCATCTATCGATCTATGAGAAGGAGTTACTAGCAGTAGTGTTTGTGGTGCAGGAGTGGAGACACTACCTCCTGTTAGCTCATTTTGTGATCAAAACTGATCAGTGAAGTCTTACATACTTGTTGGAACAAAGGCTCGGTACTTCAGTGCAACAACAATGGTTACCAAAACTCTTGGAATTCGATTATGAAATTCAATTTTGACAAGGAAAAGATAACGTGGTGACAAATGCATTATCAAGAGTAGAAGGATTTGAAATTCTGCATATGGCTTTATCAGTTGTTGAGTGTGATATTTTGAAAGAAATCCAAGAAAGTTATGAATCAGATGCAGTAGTAAGAGACATTATTGAGGCTTTGAAGAAAAAGTTAGATGCTAAGAGGCACTATACTTGGTCTCAGGATATACTTCCTTGGAAGAGTAAGATTGTAGTGCCTCATCTGGTGGAATTGAGGAACTCAATCCACAATGGTTACATTATTCTAGTGAAAATGGCCATTCTGAAAAGGATGCTACGCACATTCGAGTTAAGGGACTATTCTTCTGGAAAGGGATAGCAAAGGACATTCAAGCCTACATACGAAATTTCACTGTAAGTCAACAGTGTAAGTATGATACTTCAGCTTATCCTGGTCTTATACAGCCGTTGTCCATTCCTGAAGTAGTCTGCACATATCTCTCTATGGACTTTATAGATGACCTACCTCTGTCTTATGGTTACACAATGATCTTCGTGGTAGTAAATAGGTTGAGTAAGGCAGCCCATTTCATGCATTTAACTCATCCCTATAAAACGATCATTGATCATTGTAGCTCAAGTCTTCCTTGATAGTGTGTTCAGATTACATGTGTGTCCTAGATCGATAGTAAGCGACCGAGATGTTATTTTCTTGAGTGCTTTTTGGAAGGAATTGTTCTCTATACAAGGGGTTTCACTGTAGTTTTCAATAGCCTATCACCCACAGAGTGATGGCCAAACAGAAATGGTCAATAGGTGTGATGAAACGTACCTTAAATGCATCTACAATGATAAGCCACATATCTGGAGTAAGTGGATCCCATTCGCTGAATTCTGGTACAACTCTACCTTTCATACATCAATGCATATAAGCCCTTTCGAAGCAATGTATGGGCAGACTTCCTGTTGAGATCTCTACCTAGTTTATTCTATGATCTACTGCTTATCACTAACGTTTTACTTTGTGCTTATGTGTGTTTTGCAGAAATAAAGAAGACGAGAGAATACGAGTTCCCAAGATCAAACACCAATCCTGATACGTCTCAGAGAATATCACAAGTGTTACAAAGATGTATACCTGAGAGAACCACTCACCCAGCACCTCACGCCACTCACCGATCTAAAGATTACCGAGAAACCTTTTACAAGAAGAAAAGAACTACACCCAACAGAGGTAAGAAATTCTCACCACTGTTATCTCTCTCTCACAAGCTTTCTCTCTCTAAATTTGTTACATTTTCAGCTCGCCCTTGATTTCTCTCACTTGTAGCACTTATATTCTTTGTAACTCATCAATCCCGATGCTTAGTCCGTACCAATCATCCACGTAGACGTCTCTAAATTGCTTTTGCTGGTACCATTCTGTTACAACAGAATCCAGCTAGACAACTTCTAGAACAACATCGGCAACATGGCCTCAATGACACATAATGACCCAACTGATCCACCTAAGAAGTCCAACCCATCTGAAAGCTAAAGCACCAGGCCCACAAACTTCACCTTGATTTTGCTTTCACACAAAAAAAACCTTTGAGAGAAAATTCACCTTCTCTCCTTCCGACAACGACCTGTCGGAACTCCTTGCTCACACCTGAGCTCAAATCAACATCTGGGAAACCTCAAATGTTTTATTCCTTCCTGAAATTTCTTCACTTGTACTGATTTTGTTAAAATATCAGTCAGATTCACTTTAGTGTCGATTTTTAGAATCACCACAGACCCATCTTCAACAACATCCCGTATGAAGTGATATCGAATCTGGATATGGTTCATTCTCTCATGAAAGATGTTATTTTTGGCCAAACAGATCGCACTTTGTGCGTCACAAAAGATCTCAGTACCTCTCTGTTGAAAACCTAATTCACAGGTAATTTCGTTCAACCATAATGCTTCTTTTCCTGTTTCTGAGAGAGTCATATATTCGGCTTCTGTAGTTGATAGGGCTACAACATGTTGCAAACCTGATCTCCAACTTATAATATTGTTTGTTGACTGAAATATATGACATGTAATTGATCTTCTACGATCCAAATCTGCTGCATAATCACTGTCACATAACCCCCTGATTTCAAACTTATCTACCTTAGTGAATGTCAGCTTTAGATCCTTAGTTCCATTAAGGTATCGAAGAATCCATTTAACCACGTTCCAATGTTCTTTGCGAGGTGAACTCATGAAGCGGCTGACCAAACCTACAACATGAGCAATGTTAGGACGTGTTCCAACCATCGCATACATGAGACTTCCAACAACACTACAGTAAGGTATGTTCTTCATTTCCAATTCTGCTTCAGCTCTATCTTCTTCCTTATTGCTAGTTAATCGAAAATGAGTTTCCATAGGAGTTTGAATTGGTCTTGAGTCTACCATCCCGAAATTCTTAAGAATCTTCTCAATGTAAACTTGTTGTGACAACTGCAAAAAATTTCAGCCCTGTTTCTTATAATGTCGATTCCTAAAATTCTCTTTGTTGCACCAAGATCCTTCATCTCAAACTCACTGCTCAAAAGATCCTTTAACTTCTGAATTTCAACCTTACTTTCTGCTGCAACAAGCGTATCATCCACGTATAATAGAAGATAGATAATTTTCTGCTTGTCATAACTTCTATAGTATACACATGTGTCCAGTTTACTACGTTTTTACCCTTGAGCTGTGAGAAACTCATTAATCCTCAAATTCCATCCTCGTGATGATTTTTTTTAACCCATACAAAGACTTCTATAGAAGACAAACACAATCCGCTTTTGTAAATCCCTCTGATTGTTCCATTAAAATCCTTTCTTCCAACTTTCCATGTAAGAAAGCAGTTTTAACATCTAGTTGCTCGAGTTCTAGATTCAAACTCACTACCATAGATAGTACCAAACGTGTTGTAACTTTCTTAACAACTAGTGAGAAAACCTCATGATAATCAATTCCTTCTAGTTGAGAAAATCCTTTTTCCACTAACCTGACTTTGTGTCTAGGTTCCTCAACTCCAGGAATTCCTGGTTTAAGTTTGAATATCTATTTTGACCCAATAGTTCTCTAATTTTATGGCCTTTGAATTAACTGCCAAGTATCGTTCTTGTGAAGAGTATCCATCTCTTCCTTTATTGCTGAAATCCACTGCTCTTTATGAGTCTCATTAATAGCTTCTAAATAATCCACTGGTTCCTCATCATCTACCAGTTGTGCCACATTGAGAGCATAGGCTAAAGCATCATAGTCATCAAATCGACTAGGTAACTTCGACGGACCTCTTCTTTCATGATCTTTAGCAAGTTGATATTTTTCCAAAGGATCATCATCTAATACAGAATCCTCTTCCTCTGAATCTTCCACTACTGTGTTTTCACTATCTGACATAACTCCACCTGAATTTGAACTATCTGATTCATTTTTTGTTCCATTGCTTTTTGGTTCATCATTTGTAAGCATAAAAGCTATTTTCTTCACTTTCTTCTTCAACTTCTCCTTGTCTGTTTCTGATAATTTCCAAGATCTTTATATAAGATGTCCTCACAAAATGTTACATCACGACTTGTGACACATCTCTTTTCCTCACGACTCTAAATTATGTATCCTTTTACACCTTGAGGATAACCCATAAACACACCTTTCTTTGCTCTAGGCTTTAATTTACCTTGATCAGCATAATAATAAACTAAGCATCCAAAACGTCTCATGTGTTCATATATTGGTTTTCTTCCAGACCCGACTTCTTCTGGGATCTGAAAATTCAATGGTGTCAAAGGACTTATGTTTATTAGTACACAACAGTTGATGAAGCCTTAGCCTAAAACGATTCACCTAAGCCAGTTTCACTTAGTAAACTCCTTACTTTTTCAAGAGTGGTTTGGTTCAAACGTTATGGCACTCCATTTTGTTGTGGAGTATAGGGACATGTCTTGTGTCTCATAATTCCAAATTGCTTGCACTAGTCATCAAACACTTTGTTGCAATACTCTAGCCCATTGTCTGTTCGCAGAGCTTTCACTTTCTTCTTGCTTTGATTTTCAACTAATACCTTCCATTCCACAAACTTAGAGAAGGCTTCATCTTTAGTTTTTAGAAAATATATCCAGACTTTTCGAGAGAAATCATCCACAAATGAAATATAGTACTGACACTTAGAAAAAATTGGTGTCACATTAGGAGAACCCCATAAATCAGAATGAACATACTCAAGAACCTCTTTAGATGTATGTTTTCCTCTCTTGAAAGACAACTTATGAAACTTTCCCAGAATGCAGAATTCACATTGTTTCAACCCAAAAATTTCATCAGTATTCAACAGTTCTTTCTTGAGCAACAACTTGAGCCCTTTCTCACTCATATGTTCCAAACGACTATGTTACATATATGTTCTGTCTTTCGATCCCACAGACACATTTGCTTGATCCATTTCTGGTTTACCATCAAGATAGTATAATGTATCCTTGTAATCACCCGCAAGCACTTCTTAGTTATCTTTGACACACTTATTCTGTAATCCTTTGATTTAAACGAGCAACCCTGTGTCTCTAGTTGTCCCAAAGATATTAGATTTCGAGTTGGAGTAGATGAATAACGAACATTGGTTAACATAACTATTTGGTTGTTGTAATTTTCCCAATGGCTGTAATTTCACAGTATGTGTCATTACCCATTAGTATCCTTCCACCAATAATGTCTTCTACGTCCAAAATCCAAAATCCATCCATCTCTTTGAGAATACTTTGAAGCTGTTAACACCACATGTTCATCATACAGAGCCTTACCAATAATTGCCTCACCTTTATCATTTCGATATTGAGATGAACTCGTAGATTGCTTCTTTGGACAATCCCTTTCAAAAATACTTTCACTTCCACAGACCCAACATGTTCGTTTATACTTGGGTTTTGACTTGCTCCTATTGTGACCGTTTTTACCCTTTGTGTGACTTCTCTTCCCAATTCTTCCTTTATCCTAAACATATAACCCTTCATTACTAGAAGATGCTAGGTAGTTCCCCTTTGCTTTCAAGTCTAACTCAATAGAATAGACAAACATTTTTATATCCTTCATAGTCACAGCAGTGTCTTGTCCTCTCCCCATACTTGAGTGTATACATCAATGGTTCAAATTTCTCTGGTAAGCTGTTAAGGAGAATCACATATTGATCCTCTTCACTCATCTCTACTTCCAAACTTGAGAGATTTGAAACCAGCTTGTTAAAGATATCAAGATTCTTATTCAGATTTTTATCATCATCCATTTTGTAGCTATAAAACCTTTTTCTTAAGATAAAATATGTATGGAAGTGATTTATCTTGATACCTTGATTCAAGCATATTCCACATTTCGTATGTGGTACGAGCTTTGATCACCTTCCTTAGTACTGGATCGGTTAAACTCATACTTAGATGGTTTCTCACCCTTCTATCCTTGGCCAACCAGTTAGGATCTGAAACCATTTCAGCTTTAGCTCCATCAACCTTTTTCCCTTTTACCTTTGGAGTTGATTCATGTTCATGTACCTGATCAAGTCCTATGAACTCAAACTATACCAAGATCTTGTGTTTACACAAAGAAAAATCACCATCAAACTTCTCCACCTCGAACTTACCATACGTTGGTTCCATCTCAAAAGACTCCTACCAACACTACACAAACCACCTTCACACAAACAGTAAAAAAACGCACACCTGATCTGATCAACGTTACAATAAAATGAATTATCTTTCAACATAGAAGCTCTGATGCCACTATTGAGATCTTTACCTAGTTCATTCTATGATCTACTGCTTATCATTAATGTTTTACTTTGTGCTTATGTGTGTTTTGCAGAAATAAAGAAGACGAGGGAATATGAGTTCCCAATGTTACAAAGATGTATACCTGAGAGAACCACTCACCCAACACCTCACGCCACTCACCAATCTAGAGATTACCCAGACACCTTTTATAAGAAGAAAAGAACTACATCCAATAGAGGTAAGAAACTCTGACCATTGTTATCTCTCTCCCAAGCTTTCTCTCTCTAAATCTGTTAAGTTTCAACACGTCCTTGATTTCTCTTACTTGTAACACTTATATTCTCTGCAGCTCATCAATCTTGATGCCCACTCTGTACCAATCATCCACGTAGACGTTTCTACATTCCTTTCGCTGATACCATTCTGTTACAACAGAATCAAGTTGAATAACTTCTAGAACAACATCAGCAACAATGCCTCAATGACACATAATGGTCCACCTAAGAAGTCCAACCCATCTGAAAGCTAAAACACCAGACCCCACTTACTATATACATTTACCTTATCATCTTGGTTAGTCAAAAGTTCTTGTGGTTGCAAAGTATTTGTAGGATAGGGAAAACATGTTGTTGATCCTGAAGTATCACTTAATGAGGACACACCATCACATGAGTCAATTTGCTAATCAACATAGAACTGGAAAGGAGCTTTGAGATTGGCGAGCACGTGTTTGTGAAGTGGGCAGCCGTATAGACAAAGTCAATGCATAGGCATGCATCTCCTAAGCTAGCTTTGAAATACTACGACCATACTGGAAAAATGTGGTGCAATCACTTAGAAATTGGAGTTACCAGTATCTTCGATGATTTTAAAAATATAATTTAAAATCTTAAAATTCTTTTATATATTAAGATAGAAACACTGATGCTACATTTCAAGTCCAAAATTTTTCTATACTTTTTTAATGGTCTAATATTTTTTTTTTTTGTAAACTTAATGGTCTAATATTTTAAACGAGTTTCAAACAAATTTATATGAAATTAGTTTTTTATTGCTTATTATTCATATTGTCAAACAATATTTATTTAAAAATATTTTTTTTTATATATTAAAAGAGAAATATAAGAATGTGCCAACCCCATAATTGTTATTAAATTATAATAACAAAAATATATAAATTTATTTTCATTCAACTCAATAATTTTATTAACTAAAAATATTGTTAATATATATTATATATAATTATTAATAATTTTAACCTTTGCAACTAAATGCGTGCATGCAACAAAAAACGTTTTTTCGTTCAACACAATCTTATATATTAATTGAGAACCCACTTAGCCTATGTGTCATTCATAGAGTAA
>OVAO01004048.1:0-10599 GCA_900406285.1 Biscutella auriculata
GAGTCTCTTCCCCGAAATTTTTAATCGAACCGAAATTATCGAACCAAAACCAATTAGGAGATCGACAATCTAATCCGAAATCACGTCTCATCCCTCAAAGTTAACATCAACTTTTAGGATATGATAATGTGTTTGTAACATCAACTTTTAGGATAGTATATGATAATGTAATAAATGTATTGATCAAGCCTTAAATAGGCATAGGATATATAGAGTAGTTATAATATGTTTAGGGAATATAGAATAGTTTGTTAGTATAATTACAAAACGAAGATCGCTTTCTATATTCTTTCATCTTTTTATAGTTGAAACGTTTGTGGAATGGACGGTTAAACTGAATTTGAACTACTCGAAAAGCGTTGTATGAAGATATGATGAATATGTTAGTATATTGTAGACTTGTTGGAACGTGCATCACCTTTATATGTCTCATGACGACCCTTTCAAAAATAAAACAAATGTCTAGCTCGACGTACTTAGTCTGTTGATGCTTGTCCGGGTTCGTGGCCAAGTAGACTGACTCGATGTTGTCACAGTAGATGATGGAAGTTCTGGGTATGTTAATGTTGAGCTAGAGTAAAAGGTTTCAGATCCAAGTTAATTTTGCAACAACATTGATGACACCTTTGTATTCGGCGTCCGAGCTTGATATGGAGATTGTTGGTTTACGCTTAACCGAACATGACATTACGTTCTCGACAAGATATACACAATACCCCAAGGTAGAACGTCGCGTATCTAGGCACCCAACCTAGTCTGTATCAATGTAGATTGTTAGTATGTATATCCGGTCCTAGTGGTTTGCATTCCAAGGTTCAAGGTACCTTTTATGTAGCGTAAGATCCTCTTAAGGGCTTGAAGATGATGGATCTTCGAGCCATGCATGAATAATCATATTTGATGAATCGTGTAAGTGATGTCCAAACTTGTTAACATTAGGTATTGTAGAGCTCCTGCAAGACTTTGATATTATGTGGGGTCGAATAATTTTTCACTGCCCTCTATGGAGAATTTGGACTTGACGCCGACCAGGGTTGAGATTAGTTTGTAGTCAAGCATTCCTGCAGGTTTGAGGATGTAATTGGCGTAGACCGCCTAGCTTAGAAAGAAGACCTGATGTACTGTGCTCTACCTTGATTCCCAGAAAATGATGTAATTGTCCAAGATCTGACATCGGAAACTCGCGTTTCAATGACCCAATTATGATGTTGAGTAGCTTTGTTGTGGATGTCGTAAGTACTATGTCATCGACATATAGTAGCAAGAAAGTTGTGTCGCCACCTTTCTTGGAAATAAAAAGAGAAATATCCACTTTGCTAGAGAAGTATCCACTTTGCTTGCAACAAAGCCCATGGTTAGGAGCTAATTCATAAATCGAGCATTTTAAGCTCGTAGTGCTTGCTTAAGGTCGTATATAGCCTTCTGAAATTTGCAGACATGAGATGGTTTTGTGTTGTGTACGGCAAAATGATTGTTGATTTCGTTTGGACTTCCCATTCTGTTGAGAGGTATGGGGGCACGAGTATCTGACATTGATTCCATTCGCGATAAAATGATTGTTGAATTCGACATTATTGTATTCTCCTCCGTTGTCGCATTGAAAAGCTTTGATTGTTCCATTGAACTGATTTTTTACCAATGCTGAAAATTTTAGTAACTTGGAAAACACGTCGCTTTTTCGTCGAATTGGGTACACCTAGAGATAGAGTGTGTGATCGTTGAGGAATAGTACATAGTACTTAATACTACTTATGCTAGCAATCGGGGAAGTCCAAACATCTGAGTGAAAAAGATTAAAGGATTTTTCTGTTTTTGAGATAGTGTATGAGAAACGCAATTTTAAGTGTTTAGAAATTTTGCAATTGTCACAAAATTAAGAGATAAACTCTTTATTAAATCAAAAGAATATTTATAGAATGCAGAACTGTATTATTCAAATGCCCTAGGCATTTATGCCATATGTCCGACAAAGAAGCAAGAAGTGTCATTGATGTTGGCTTATTGAGGGTTGTCGGAAGACAATAAAGATCACTAGAGCTTTCACATCGGAGTAGAGTTTTCCTGGTCCGCAAATCCCAGAGAAACCAAACGGGTCAAAGTCCACTAAGCACCAATTATCCCGAGTAAATTTTCTTAAGGAGATCAAATTTTTGACAATTTTAGGAGCCAACATTATTCGGTTCATGGTAAATGGTTTTGTGTTGGTAAGGATTTTTGTGTTTCAGATACATGCTACTGGGATTTTGGCTTCGTTTTTGACAATTACAGAATTATCAATGCCATGATTTATTATAGAGTTGGAAGTACCTAATTGGTTTGAGAGATGAGACGTAGCTCCCGAGTCTATGATCCAGTTGCCTCCGCCTATGTCCTAGTAAGTATCAATGGTGTAGACTTCCATTGGAGTGTAGCTGGCATAATGTTGTTGCGGCGAGCAATATGATGGTGGTGATGGAGCATAACACGATGGTGTTGGTGTAGGCGCTCGGTACACTGAATATGGACTAGGGGGTATTGGTGGTTCGATATGTGGTACGTGGGAAACTACTATTACGGTGATTAGTTGTTGAACTATTGCGGTCACTGTTGTTGTTCATGCAAGTCGTTGTTGTTGCTACGAGACTAACGATGGTCATACAGCCAATTGTTGTTCCTTCCCCTGAAGTGGTTGTATTTCTTCCATGATCCACGATTGTTGATGCGAGTTGTGTGCCTATACCGAGGTAGAGGAATTTCCTGATTCATGCTTGGTTCCAGAACAGTTAGGGCGACTAAGGAAGATAGGTTATCTGCTTGTGTGATTGGAGGTGTAACTTGATTCTTGTTCATCTGAGTTTCTTCAAGTTGGACCATGTTGTGGGCTTCATCAAAACTTGGGAAAGTTTCTCGATGGGTAATCACAGTGACGATATGATCAAACTTACTGCTCAATCCGTTGAGCATAAGCCTCACTAGAGTCCATTCATTGATTAGAGCATCGAGGTTGTTAATTAAATCAACCAAGTATCGAATTGTTTGAGCATATTTGTGAACTGACCAATCATTGATTTGAACTGTGCGCAACTTTGTGTCAAGTTGCATAACCCGAGCCTATTTGTTAATGCGGAAATGGTTTTCTACAAAGCCAAATCTCATATGCTATGTTGCCCGATTTCAAAGTGATTTGGAGGACTGGTTTTAATACAGTGTTATAGGTCCAATTTTTTACTAAGGCATCACGTTGAATTCATTGGGCAACGACATCTCCTTATGGTATGGGGGTGTCATTGATGTGGGCTACGATGTCATAGGCTAAACAATAGTTCGAAAACAGTTTCGTCCATGTATCATAGTCATAATCATCAAGATCTAACGTAACATGAATGATTTGCTTTAGGCATGTGAATCTGAAGGCATGTTCGACATCCATTGACAAGAGAATTTAATTGGAGAAGAGTTTGGGTGGATGAAGAGAAGAAAGAAAAGACGAAAGAAGAATTGAGAAAAAAATTTAGGTTTTAGATTTTTGTTCTGATATCATGTAATTTTATGAGATCTCATGATGATTTGATATATTAACGAAACCTTAAATAGAAATAGGATATACAAAGTTATAAGAGCATGTCCATTGGAATATTTTAACAGGTTCTTAAACTGAATTTCTGGTAATTAAGAGCAAAAAATAAATCAGAACACCATTAAATTTCCAGAATCGGTTCTAAAAGAAGATGTTTTAGAAACCCTTTAAAACCGATATGGGTCATAATGTGATTGGTAAGAAAAAAAGACAATTTTTTTATGGATTTCGTCTCTCTCACCGCCGCGAACATATACCTCTTCACCAGTCAATCTCTCCACCGTGAAGTCTTGCGCTCCCTAGATCGAGCGCCATCGCATTCCATCCCTTTCAAATCGGAGACTAAAACTACGTTATTAAGTGTCTCTGCTTCGGAAAAGGTCTCGTTACTGGTATTTCTTATACAACATGGGCTATTGTCTTCTTCATCATCTCCTTGTAATCTTTACTCTCTCCTCTATTTGAACATTTTTATTGCATCAATACTCAGAGTTCTATGTGAATTTCAATTATCAAGATTTCAAATTGAAATTTAACTTCTTTTTTAATGAATCTGAGCACATGGAATTTGTGATTTGATTGTATAATTTATGGGTTTCAACTTTGAAGCAAAAAGAATTTCTTTTTCCTCTTCATTCAACACAGCTTTGTTCGGATGAGTGTTGTGAACTTGAGAAAGTAAACACTTCCAGATTTGTGGGTGTTTTGATTTAGAAGTCACTTTGTTGCAAACTTAATTTCTTTGCTCTATAACACTCACTTATGAGTTGGGAATATCTTTGTTCACATATTACTCTTTTGTAGGATAGTGATAGTTGTAATCTTGTTCATATTTGCAATTGAATATCAGATATTATAGCTCCAGAGAAGCTATTTGATCTTAGACATTCAGTTTGTGCTGATTCTTGCTTGCTGAGTTGGTTGATTAGTTGGTTTTGAATTGGTGATTGAAGGGATTAGAGAGTGAGGGTTAAAATTGTGTTCCGGTTGAAGTTTCAAGGAAATTGTTTCTCTATGTTTGTCCATGTGTTATTTAATCAGCGGTTGAATGATTTGTAACAGATACCAACACCATTTTCGGAAGTACCAAAGCAAGAGATGATAACTAACCAGTAGCATCAGATGGTTGTATCTGAGGAGCACAAAAACTCATCACCTAGTGTAGCAACATCTAAACAATGCATGCGTTGGACACCTGAACTTCATGAGACATTCGTTGAAGCTGTTAATCAGCTTGGCGGTAGTGAACGTGTGTATAATTTCTTCTTTCTCTTATTCTTGAAAATAATAGTTCAAGGTTGTTAGCTGTAAACAATGAATCTTATTCTTCTCTTGACTTTTATGATTTCAACCATATGAGCCATAATCGATTGCACTATTTGATATAGCGAGATCCTTACTTATGTTTAGGTTCTTGCTGAGGAAGGAAAAACTAAAGTTATTGCTTTTGATGAAATTGATAAAGCTCCTGAAGAGAAAAAGAGATGAACTACAATTGCCAAGGTCTGTGGTATCCTAGTAGGTTATGAGTCTATATTTTTCTCTAGTGTATTTACTTGATGTTACTTGGTTTAGTAGGCCTTGATTGTGGTGAGTTTTTCACAAATATTTTTGGTGAGTTTCTCTAGTGTCTTTACTTGATTGTGGTGAGTTTTTCTTACGGTTTCCATTCCTTTTTCTAATAGTTATAATCAATCAATCCAAGTTAAGTCATGTTAATATTGAGCTTGTTATCTGATAGCACTAGCGTTCAGTTTGGGAAATATACGAAATGCTTTTTGGATATATGATATGTTAAAAGAGTGAAAGGACTGATTTCTTTGCATTTTGCTCTAATGGCACGTAATTTCTTATGCTCCCTCACATTACATCATTCCAAAGTAGGAGGTTTGTTTCTTTTTCGTTTTTATCGACTTCTAATGACCAACACACATAGCTTTGTTACTCAATAACGCATTATCCAGGTCTGATTCATGAGTCCAAGATGTATATTCTTATTTGACATCACACTTCTATATAGGTTGCCCAAGGAAACATCAACAACGGAGAATCCATTCCAATGCTATTTAAGATTCCTGAGATTGTGTTTATTTCATTTGCTTCCAATGATAGTTTAAGTTTTGTAATGATAGTTTAAGTTGTTTGATACTAAGATTTATAAAAATATTATTAAAATATTCATAAGAGTTCTAAATTAAGATCTGGATGGTCTAATATGCTTAGAGAATAGAGGATAGGTTGTTAGCACAATTACAAAAAGAAGAATTGTTTCCTATATTCTTCAAACAAATCTCTTTGTGAATGGACGCATGACTAGACAATAAGTATGAACAGCAAATGTTTAATCGTTAAGTACAATGTGTTACTGTTAATTAGATCTCAGATTAATCTCGATATGATTGGGACTTATAGCAAATTCTCCGAGTGTTTAATATCACGATCAATTCTTCAGGAGAAAGATCATCTTTGAAGTTTAATGAAAACGGCGATGATCATGAGTTTAATCAACACAGGGAATTTAGAAGAGTTTGGATAAGTTCAGCTTTGGTTAGGATTAGCTTCAAAGACGGTGCAGTCTTCTTGTACATAAGTTCTGGATTTTGTATACTTTGATTCATTTCAAGCTCTGTCTGAAATTGAACTTAAGGAAACTGATAACTGAACTAGATAATTCGAATCTTTAGAGCTCTGAACAGACACATCTTTTCCATTGGTAACGGTTGAAGAAGACATCATCAAGTCATGGACATGATTTCCCAAGACAGAACTTGCTCATCCTCTTCAAGTTTTCGTCAGAAAAAAAATTAATTTATATAACAAACTCACATTGAATCATCAGAATCTTCTGATTCACTTCTTTCAGGCTCCACTTCTGTAGGATTATTAGTCCCTGTCTCAGGAGCTTCAGGTTTTTCAACAGTTGTAGGTGAAGAAGAGACTTTCTTATTTGCATTACTAGCATTCTCGTTTGCAGCAGTTTCCTCTTGCTCATTTACCTACACATAAAACTGAGTTACTAACTCGACTTTCCACCAAATACAGTCGCATCATGCATTAAAATCAATTTCAATTAAACCAATCAAATGAAAACCTTACATTTTCAATCGTTCCACCACTCAAGATATTCACCAAATCTCTTTCAACCCGCTGTACAAGCTCCGGCTGCAACATTTTGAACATCAATGGGTCAAGTTAAAAAAAGGGGAAAAAAATTCCAAAAGAGCAAGCTTTACATTGGCTACATGTACCAAGATTCAATCACAAGTTTCAAACTAAATAAACCATGTGGTAATCGATAATAGCAGAATGCATTTTACATTAAGGTCAGTTTCGCGACGAAATCTTCTCTTTCGAGCATCCTTCATTGGAGGAGTTAAACCATGTCTGTATTCAACTGTATTAGGCACTGGATCACCGGGTTCCCTAACCATGATCATCTGTGTGGGGGCAAATCAAAGCAATCATATTGCTTTGTCAAAAATTGCAAACATGTACCACATATGAGAAAAGGATGGGTCAAGTGAATAGATTTACCTGCCCAATATCAGCAGTTTTGACTAATGCACAATCATCATAAGTTTTAAATGATTCAACAACAGCAGGAAGATCAAGCAAAGAAGCTGGAAACTCTTCGTTTCCAATCATAAACGTCCCTGTTCTTCCGTCCTCTGCAAATTCAATTCACTCAGACCTTAGCTATCAAGTTTGCTTCAGAGGCAATGCATATGAATTACTTCGACCTGAATCAGATTCAATAATGACGCAACAAAAGTTGTCTTTGAGCTTCTCCGACAAAACATTCCATTCAGACAAATCACATTATTAAGTTCCTCCAGGATAAAACATGACAAAGCAAATCGAGTTCTATACAAACTTTGATCCTTAATCAGATTCAAGATTGTCTTCCATGCAAACAACATGACAAGGAGCAAACTTTCAGTACTGGGAATTAAATTTCTCAATCCGCGAAGCAATCCAGAAACTAATTTCATTGATTGAAAAGGATGATTTCCGATTAAAGGACATAAATTTTGGAAAAAAAGTAGAAAACCCAATATAGCGTGCCAAAAGACAAACCCTTAACCCTTAAAAATTGGTGAGATCCCAACCTGAAAAACACAAATCCAAAGGTATTTCGTCGGAAGTAGAGGCCTCCTCGCTCAGAAGCCGATCGATTCGCCCTGAAACAGACGGTGGAACCCTAAGTATGAACTGTTCCTCCATAAGATAACAACGGAAATTGATATACGCAGATCGTAGACAAGACGTAAAATTCACTTTATGATGTCGTTGAGTCGAACAGAGACGAGAGCTTTATAACACATTAAGAATTGGAAGAGAGACAGGATAAACCTTCTAGAAGAATTCTTCATGTTTTTATTTATTTTATTTTCCTCCCTGAGGTTTCTAGCTTTTTTGTTTCCGGTACAGTAATTTTCCAATCAACAAACAGAACCCAATAACTGGAGAAAATAGCCGATATGCTATTTATTTCGACTGAATTTAATTCATCTAAGAACATAAAAACAACAAATTAGACTTTGAAAGCCTTAAAAAAGTAAGATGGATTACAGGAAAAGGAAAATTCGAATTTCTTTTAGTGAGACATCCAGTAATACTATAGGAAGTTTGAGTCAACAAAAAGTATTTTGAAAATATCTGGGGGTTAAAATGTAAAAAAGTATAATATAAAGAACCCTAACATCTCGCTCATATAGATCAATTGGGTGTTTTGGGTTTTCTACATTAGCCTTTAATCCATCTTGTCCGATCCTTACAGCATCGTTTCTCCGATCGTTTTATCGGCGCCGTTTCTCACCGACGACCATATTTTGCCGGTAACTCTTATTTCCATGACATTTTTGTTCTTCTCTCTCCGCATCTATTCTTGATCTCGTTTTCGTCGGTCGCATAGTCTGGGGTTTTCCGGCCGATATTCCTTCATCCTGTACACGGCTTCGTTGGCTATGAGTTTTTCGAATCTGTAACGGAAACAACGTAGATCGGTCTCTTTGTTCGTCGTTACATTGAAATAAAGTCGGTGTTTTCATCGATCGTAAGGATTGAATCTTTTGTCTTGAGCACCGTTCATGAAACTTGTTATCTTTTGTGGCTGTGCACATACAACGTTGTCTTCCTCCAATTTGAATTTGAACTCGAAATCTTGGGCGGGTCTCTCTCTCACTCAGTATTGTTCACTTTGATATAATTTTGTTTACAATAGGACAAAATACGAATTTTCTAAAGCAGCAAGATGTATCATCATAATTGTCTCAGTAATATTTTGTATGATGGCCAGTTTCTCAGGTTTAAAGCTCTTATATGTGTAAGTATACTAGGGATTTGATTTGGTGATTTCAAACTAGATTCAATGCTTCTATGAGTTTCAATTAGACTCTGGTGTTGTAGCTAATGCGTTTGTGGGTTTTTCCCACTTCAAAATATCTATCCATTTCTGGAATATCTTCTAATCCAGTTTATGTCGTTTCATTGATAGAGAGGTTGAAGCTTTCTTAATGAGGGGAAGGAGCTACACTCCGTCACCACCAAGGGGTTATGGGAGGAGGGTTCGGAGTCCAAGCCCTAGAGGCCGATATGGAAGTCGTAGTAGGGACCTCCCGACCAGTCTTTTGGTTCGCAATCTACGCCATGATTGCAGGTACATTATTTTATCATCTATAGTTCCCTTCAGCCACTATCTTCCTGCTTAGAATGATATTTCTGTTTGGATGCCTCTTACCTTTCAAGACTTAATATTATTTTAGGCATAATGTTTTCTTATCGGTAGTATGAAGACTTCCAGGAAGTTGTTGCATGTTCTCAGATTTATTTTTATAACTATGTTTTCAAATATCCTAGGAAGAAGATATTGTATTCTGACTCACTGCCTTCATTTGCTGAATTTTAGCAAATGGAATCCCCTTCTCACATCTCTTTCCGTTTCTTTAGGCAAGAAGATCTCAGGAGGTCATTTGAGCAGTTTGGTCCTCTCAAGGACATTTACTTGCCAAGAGATTATTATACCGGGTGAGCATGCTGAGTAGATAGGATTTATAGTCTTTGAAGACTTGCGATTTACCTATGCACTGTGTAGATAAATCTGTATATTTCATCTTAATTTCACAAGCCACCTTTCTTGAATCTCTTTTACCAGTATTTTTTTCCTTTCCTTTTCTATTCTTTCATTTCTGTGTGCCTCCTTATATATTTTTGGGACGTGCAAGAATGTCATAAAAAACTGGCCTCCATTTTTTTCTTAATATTCTATGATGTGAGCTCACCATTTGAAGCCTTAGACCACTAATTTTTGGTGTCCGTTAGGATAGGTTGTGGACTAGTCATTTGTGAGTAAGTACTAGCTTAGACCTTATCATAGTAGTCCCCTAAGGGGAAGGATACAATGTTAATATGTTCCGTGTGTGAACACACTTTGAGTGTGTTAATTGAAATTGTTGAGGTTTAACAGTGAATCTAAAGAATTGAAGACATCAAAGAAGTAATTAGAGTTCTTATGAAGATGTTCTGTATGGTAGTCAAGAGTTGAAGTGAAGTTGGGTTTGTATTCAATTTGAAGATGATTCAAGTCTTCAAGAAGTCATCTTTGTACTGAAACTTGCGGGGTTAGCAGGCAAGTGCTTGCTTTTTTTGTTTCATGTGTATCCTGCTATCTTCTGTTTCAGGGGACCATATTGGCAATTGTCCTTCAACAGGCTTGTTGTAGAGTGGTACATCTTCTCGTCATAATTGTATTTTTTGTGCCTAGTTTGAAATTAGCTCTTTATGGTAATTGCAGAGATCCTCGTGGGTTTGGTTTCGTTCAGTTTGTGGATCCTGCTGATGCTGCTGAGGCAAAACATCACATGGATGGTTATCTTCTTCTCGGCCGTGAGTTGACTGTGGTGTTTGCAGAAGAGAACAGGAAGAAGCCCACTGAAATGAGAGCAAGGGAGCGTGGTGGAGGAAGGTACGTGATACCTTTATAGTTTTGAACTTTCCTATTTACCATCCAATATCAATAAGTCAGTGTAGAAATGTCAAAAACT
>OVAO01004050.1:0-10597 GCA_900406285.1 Biscutella auriculata
AATAATGACTTTATATAGAGTTTTTATTGCAAGAAAAACTTTTAATGAAATTTTTTGAAGATATATCATCTATATACAAAAATTGCAAATAAACTCATCAAGTCGTAGTCATTCCGTAAAACGACGNTAAAACGACGCCATTTTGATAAAATAACAAAATAAACAAAAGTGACACAAGGGAGAATTGAACTCAGAACATTTACATTATACAAATATACACTTAACCACTAAATCACATTAATTCTTTTGTTAGATATCACACTATCAATCATATAATTATAATTTTTGAAGGAAAGAGGATGCCACGTGTCATCGCGGGAGAGCACCCCTTCCTCTTTTATATATTAGATTTTTTTTTTCTTATTGACGCCAAGTTTGAAACTTCTTTTTTCTTTTTCTTGTTATGATTTCTTTTTCCTTCTTTTAATTTAGATATTTCATGTGCATCTTCAATCTTCCATTTTTAACTTAAATGTGGCCTTGAATAATATCTTGAGCAATGACTTGAGTGTTGTTTTGAGCAATCCACTTTTAAGTCTAAAAATAGATGCACCAACACCCATACTGCCAAAGCTCTTAAACTTGAAACTAGAAATCATAACCACCATAAAGGTTGAGTTCCTTTCCTCCTCCAGACGTCTTGATCTCCTATAATTTTCCCCCTATTCAAGTGCCTATTTAGTTTGAGCTTTCTTCAGTAGGAATTATGATTGGTAACCTGGATTCTTCGTGAGGTCCTGGTTTGTAAGCAGTGTTTTGTATAGAATTTTTAAAACAAGTATTTAGTGGTTTTCTAAACTTATGAGCCAACTTTTGTTCCTGCACAACTCTTTAAACAGATCATATGAAAAAGATTGTGATGTCATCTCTGCTTGATTCTCCACTGGACTACGACCAACTTACAATATATTTTTTCCGTTATTTTTTATTTTTATTATTATTATTATTATTATTATTATTATTTACGAACCAAACTTCAAAGAATACCTCTTTCCTTTTCTTTGATACTTCATTGACCTCCGTCTCCAAATATGTCTTGAACACCCATTATCATAATACCATGAATCATTGATTCCCTTCTTTGTTGTAAACGCCATATAATATGTGTTGTCATCGTACATATCACTCTTCGCAGCCCATGCTCGTATGTGTTGTGTACTGGCCCAGTATAGCTCATGTTGATACCACAATGTTTTGATCTTCTCTATGTACTTGTAACAAAAAGTTTTAATATGATCTCGTTTTCCACAGTAGAAACACCAACCTCTTCTTGAGTATGTGTTTGACATTTTCTCATTCTTGTTGGATCTAATTTTTACTGTTTCAAGTCTTCCTTGTGTTTGTTGTTATTTGTGTAGTGAGGTTCGATAGATGTTCTATCCATGTTCCTGTTGGTACTTGCACCCACAAATTCAACTTTCTCTGTCTGAGAATCTCCTTCTCAATATTGAAGGTCGTGATAACTTTTCTCAGTTCGTCCATAAGTCAAGATTTTGTCTAGTTCCTTGGTTTCAATATTAAGCATAAGAATTTTCTTCATTTGTTCATCGATATCCTTCTGTAGTTTAATCTTTACTCCCTTTTCGGCACACAACTCAAATTTCAGATTCTTTATCTGCTTGATTAGCTCATATTTCTCTTTTGTTATCAATTGATTCTTCTTGTTGATTTTAAGAAGTGTATCACATACTAACTTGTATTCTGTTAACAAATATGTAGTTTCTTATATGTCCGAGTCTATTAACAGGTATGTAGTTTCTTCTGTGTCTGAATCTGATGGCTTACTCTGCTCATGTCTATCAACAAATCCTACAAGCGCAACAAGGTTGCTTCGATCTTCTTCTTCGATATCCTCGTATGAGGTTTCATCATTAATTTCGATTATGGATTGTTCTCTTCTGATTTTTGGGTTAGACACACATTTAGTTTGAGAATGTTCATAGCCTCTCCATCTGGAACATTGAAGTTCTTGTTGTTTGATTATAAGGCAGTCTCTCTTCATGTGACCATACCCTTTGCATTCACAACATTGAACTTTTGCCTCTTTGTTCTTCACTTTATCCAACTAATTCTTGTTACAATCAAAGGTTTTCTGTCCTTTTTCAAACTTAATGAATACTCGATCGAACCTCTTCATAATCATCTCAGGTTTTCAGATTTCATCTCAGGTTTCACCTCAGTGGTTAAGATAATCCCTATTTGTTTCTTCGGAGGACTACTTCCATCTCGTGTGCTTGTTACATTCCAACCACCTCTTCAAATCTCATATCATTAATATTCTACGACACAGACATTGTAGTCTTGTACGTTGAGTATTTTGTTGGAAGACACCTGAGAAGCTTCTTGACTAACTTCTTTTCCTTGTACTTTTTCCCTAGCACTTGAGCTTCATTCGCAATAGAGCTTAACTGAGCACTGAACTTAGCAATTGATTCATGTTTCCCATCCTCTGGTTTTCAAATTTTGAAGCCAACATATCAATCTTGATCTCTTCACATTGGACGTTCCTTCAAACATAATTTGTAAGGTGTCTCATGCATCTTTCGCGGTCTTACATCCTTGAATCAATTTGAATTGATTTTGTTATACAACACAGAAAACTGCTAGTGATTTTGAGTTGAATTTTGCCAGTCGTTTCACACTTTTTCATTCATCTCTTGCTTTAGGAACTCTTGTCTATGTGGCATTCTCTTTTGATGGTATAGTTCCCACCATCTTCAACAATTGTCCAAGCATCTTCATCAATATTTTTGATTTTTGCTCGCATGAGTACTTTCTAGAACTCATAGTTCTCTGGATCTAGTATTGTTTGTCTGTAGAACGCCATTAATTCTTTTAGAGGTTTGCTTTAGTCCGATATCACTCGTGTAAGTTACAGGTCTTGGCTCTGATACCAATTGAAAAAAACCCCTTTTGAATTAAACACTCTTTTGTATCACCACTTAAACCTAATTCAAAACACCTTGTAGATTGTTCTGAACCCCTCAGACGATACTATAGATCTAAGTTCAGATCTATTATGATCTTCCTTAGATTAAACGATGGATTAATCTTTCTTAGATCTAACCCAAAACCCTCTATCCGAGGATCTCACATAATTTCTCTCAAGTCCGTGCACTCTTCATAAACCTGTGGAATTACCTGATCACTAATCCTAAGATTTGTCTTCTCGACCTTTCTTAGAATTGACAATGATCGAATCTCTCATGACACAACTTCTTTCAAGGGCTTATGCTTTTAGAAATTGGTCATCTCAAACCTTTAGAGGACTCTCTTATTTATAGCTTCCAATTTTTCCTTTTTCTGTAGATAAATTTGAATCTTCAATTTCCTTTTCTTGTTATTGAAGATTTTCCCTTTTTTATAGATAAACTTGAATCTTCTTTTTTCCTTTTACTGTAGATTTTCTTTTTTCTATTGACGCCAAGTTTGAAATTTTCTTTTTCCTTTTCTTGTTATGATTTCGGGTGTATCTTCAAGTGCTAATTGGACTTTCCATAATAAGAAATGGAATTTCTTTTTAAAATAAAATATGAAAATGTTACCTTCTAGCCAAAAACCTCGTTAGTGGTAATTGTATCACCGCCTGAACTGATTCAAATTAGGTTTGGTAGATGTTCGGTTTGGGTAATTGGACAGTAGATTTTAGGAATTGTTCTAGTATTTTAATATTTTGGTTCAGATTTGATATAGTTTCAGTTCAGTTTAGGTTCAGTTTTGAGTATTTGAAGGCATTTTTAAAACTAGTTTTTTTATTCAATTTATTTCGTTATTTCTTACTCAATCTACCAATAAATAAATATCTATAAAAAATCAAAATATTAATCTGATTTTAACAAAATATAATTTAATTAGTAATAAATATAACTGATATTTCTATTATTTGATTTTTTCGGGTATATAAGATATTCATTCGGTTCTCGGTTTAGTAACAATTAATTTTAATTTTTCAATCATAGAAACTTAAGTCTCCTTCGATTATTTAGTCAATTCCTATTCAAATTCGGGTCAATTTGGTTCAAATCCACCAAAACAAATTAATTTTTCTGACCTAGTATCATCAATAAAATGTCGAACATATGGATCTTAGAACGCCGAACAAATAACTCAATTAGGAAAAGTATTAATTATTGAAGTGGTTGATCTATCTAACCAAAATTTCTTTATCCCTTATATATTAATATAGTTTTTTTAGCTTATGTGTCAATTTGAGATTTATTCTTAATGAAATTTGATAATGTGTCAGTCTAATGTTCAATTTTTAAAAATTGATGATGTATCAGCCTGAGATTTACTCTTATCATTTATTCATTTTAAGGTAATAAAATCTCATATTTAGAAAATTATTTAATACATGATATGTTAATATTATTTATTCATAATTTGGAATATTGTATCTACTTTTTAATTCTTACTACATCAAATCAAGTACATAATATGTGTTAACTATATATTTTAGCATACTTGTTTATAGTACATACTTATTTTAACTTTATGATAAGAATCACTAACTTATATTTATATATATATACTCTTCATCTTATTTGATTTTGGTTGATACTTATGACTCATGTATTGTCAACGTTTTCATTTTATATTTTTATTTTTAATTCTTACTACATCAAATCAAGTATGTACTATGTGTTAACTATATATTTTAGCATATTTATTTATAGTACATACTTATTTTAACTTTATGATAAGAATCACAGACTTTTATATATATATACTCTTCTTCTTATTTGATTTTGGCTCTTATGACTATATTATGTATTGTCAATTTTTTCTCTGGATATTTTTATTTTTATTTTTACTTATGGATTTAGTGGTGTTAGTATTGTTACTTTCAATAATTAAGAATTTATAAAATCATGGGACTTGTAGACACCGCATGTCACACTATGATATCAAACTGTAAATTAACTTTACAAAATTAGTGTGTCATTAATGTTCAAAATGTTAGCAAATAAAAACAGGATTTTTTGTAGTAAGAATATTACTTAAACAAAAATAGAAAAGTTGTTTTTTTTTTTTTTTAACATCATATATATTAAGTAAAACTAAACGTTTACAAAGGAATCAAATAACAGCTCATTAGAAATACAAAGAGGGGGAGTGTTACCAAATGTAAAAAACAGAACATCGGATGATCTTTGATTTTTTGCCAATGTGTCAGCAGGACTATTGTTCGATCGTCTTGTCCAAGTATAAGCAATTTCTTCAAACTTCGTCTTCCAATGATTGATTTCCATAATCCAATTTTGCATATCAAATATAACCCGTTTTCCTTGGATTAAGTCAATCAGGTTCTTTGAATCTGATTCAAAAATCAGCTTTCGGAATCCTTTACACCAAGAAGATTGCATAGCAAAAATGAGGGCTTGTGCTTCCGCCTCAAGGGCGTTTCTCACCGCCGCACCTGTTGCCTGTCCCCCTCCCCGAACCGTTCCCGAAGAATCCCTCAAAATCCATCCAGAAGTTGCCGGCGAGATTGGGCTAAGAAATGATGCATCAAAGTTACATTTGATCCATTGAGAATCTGGTTTCTTCCATTTTTCAGATGAAAAATCAGAATTAGGATTTATGTTTTGATGATTTTGATGATCATTTCGGTGAATATTATGCCATTCATGAGCATCCCATATCGCTAATTGGTAGCATGTTTCCCATGGTATTAATTAATACTTTATAACATGCAATTTGGATAATATAATAGGATCCTGATTATTTTTNCTGATAGAGAAGAGTATTTCTACTCTTCCAAAGTCTCCAAAGGATCCAGATTGGGAGATTATCATAATGCACTAAATTCTGATCAGAATTAAACTTTATGCATTCTTCTAACTTGATATCAAACGATTCGTTTATGTCCATGATTCTTAGATTTGAAACTCCCAAGCTCTCCAAACAGCTCTCGCATAATCACAGTTAAAGAAAAGATGATTACTTGTCTCATCTCCAGAGAAGCAACGCTTGCACATGGCATCATCAGTAATATGTCTCCGCTTTAGATTGAAACCAATTGCATAAGATTCCGATGCTACACTCCAAAGGAAGTGCTTAATTTTATTTGGAGCATTCATACCCCATATCTGATTTTTTAATCGAACATTACCTCCAGGAGATGTTATGGGTTCCCGATTAGGATCATGAAATAGATTCCAATATCCTGATTTTACAGTGTATTGACCACTTTTTGTGTAATGCCAGCCTATAGAATCCGATGTATTTCTCTTACTGAGTTTCATTGCAAGGATAATGTCGACATCGCCAGGATCTACCTCATCTCGAAGTTTGTGCTCATTCCAGATCATACTCTGGTTATTAAACCATTGATTAACTCTAGATTCAGTGGGTGTTATATGTAGCGGTATATGACGAGGTTTCGGAGGTCTTGGAGGATCTAACGGGAGCCACGCATCCTCCCAGAACTTTACTCTCTCACCATTACCAATATTATAGCGAACACCCCTTTTAATTACATCTCTGCCAATTAGAATTGATCTCCATATGAATGAAGCTTGTCTTGGAGTTTTTGCATTTAAGATATCCGAGTTTGGAAAATATCGATCTTTTAACAACTTTGCCATAAGACAATCCGGATTTTTTATAATTCGCCAAGTTTGTTTTGCAAGCAGAGAGTCATTAAAAAGTTGGATATCTCTGAAACCTAAACCACCCTCGTTTTTTGGCATTCCGAGATGTTTCCATTTACACCAATGAACTTTTTTGTTTGATTCTGTTGTTCCCCACCAAAATTTGGAAATAACTGATGTAATATCAGAACAAACCTTCTTGGGCAATTTATACACATTCATTGTATAAACAGGCATTGCAAGAGCTACTGATTTTAATAAAATTTCCTTACCACCTCTTGATAAAAATTGTTTGCTCCATCCTTGCGTTTTTTCCTTCACCTTTGTTAATATATTTTCAAATAATTCTGTCTTTCGACCTCCAATTTTCTCTGGGAGTCCCAAATATTTTCCATTTCCACCTTCATTATGAATTCCAAGCAGGTTCCGAAGGTTTGTTTTAATATTATTGGGAACGCGAGAGCCAAAAGTGATCGAGGACTTCCTATAATTAACCGATTGACCAGAAGAAGCTTCATACGTCGCTAATATGTTTTTCATTCTCTGACAATTATTCTTGTTTGCTGCAAAAAAGAAGAGAGAATCATCGGCAAATAGTAAATGATTTAATGGCTCAGTATTATTGCAAAGGCGGAGACCCCTCATTGTATTTTCCTTAAGTTCTCTGTGCATCATATGAGATAATGCTTCGGCACATATAATGAATAGATACGGGAATAGAGGATCGCCTTGGCGAATTCCTTGAGCTGGCTGAATTATCCCACGAGGAGTACCATTTATCAATATTGAATATTTGACCGTCTTAACGCAAGTCATTATCCAATTTATCCATTGGGTTGAAAAGCCTAGATAAATCATCGCATTTTCCAGAAACGTCTAGTTTAATTTGTCATAAGCTTTGGTTATATCCGTTTTTATTGCCATATAACTCTTTGATTGTCTTTTCCGAACTTTCAAAGCATAGAAAGCTTCATGTGCTATTATTATGTTATCGGTAATCATTCGTCCCGGGATAAAAGCTGCTTGATTATGAGATATGATTCCATTCAAATGAGTTTGCAAACGATTAACCAGAACCTTTGATATGATCTTATAGGTTACATTACAAAGAGCTATAGGTCTGAAATCCGCCATGGTAATTGGGATATATATTTTAGGAATTAAACAAAGATTTGTATGATTAAAATCCTGGGGCATTATTCCTGTTTCGAAAAACTTTTTAATTTCCCATATCACCTGTGGTCCTATTTCCGGCCAGAATTTCTGAAAAAAATCTCCAGTTAAACCGTCTGGACCCGGTGCACGGGTTGGACCAATTCCGAAAACTGCGATCATAATTTCATCATTTGTGATCGGTGCAATTAATTTTTCATTTATATGATCAGTAATTTTCGGTTGAAAATCTCTAAAGACTGAGGCAGTAGCTTGTTGAGAGGAGATCGAAGAAGTAGACATTTGTTGGAAATACTCAATTGCAATTTGACTTACATTACGATCTCCCCTGTGCAAATTACCCTGAGAATCTCTTATTATATTAATGGTGTTTTTTGCTCGACGAGATTTTACACATGAATGGAAATAACGTGTGTTTCGGTCTCCTCCTTTGATCCATGCTTGTCTGCTTTTAATCCTCCAAAAATTTTCCTTATCAGCATAAGCTTTATTTAAATCACTCCGCAAAGCATGATGATCAGCAATAGAAAGGGTTCCAGCTGTTAAACCCATGTCAAGCTTATGAGTAAGCTCTGCAATTCGATCAGCAGCATTCAATTTATTACACTTTTTCCACTGAGATATAGATTTTCTGCAATTCTGAATTCGAATATGCATTGGGACAAAACCTCGATCAGAAACCGTGCCTCTCCATCCTCGTAGCACTGAATCACGGAACCCAGGTTTATCCAAAAATCTACTGTCAAACCGGAAGAAACCACGGCGATATTCAGTGTGAGCATCGATATGGATTATGAGAGGTCGATGGTCCGATGAACTGAGCTCGAGATACTCTGTTTTTTACGACGGAAACAGAGTAAGCCATTGAGTATTGACTAGGCAACGATCAAGCACACAGGAGATGAGATGAGGGCCTCTTCGACCAACCCATGAGAAGCGATTGCCAGAATAAGGTAGCTCGTGAAAGTCACAACAATCTATCATACGATTGAAATTCGCAAAAGAGCTAAGAGGTCGAATTCTTCCACCTGATTTTTCAGAGTTGTTTCTAATCTCATTAAAATCACCAGCTACAAACCAAGGGTCATCCATTCTTCTAGTCTTAATTCGCTCTATAAATTCCCAAATATTGTTTCGAAAACTTGGGTTTGGATGGCCATACACAAAAGAATAATAGAAATTAGCTTCATTAGATTGAACATGGCAATCAACAACATTTAGGGAATAAGAAAGAACAGAAATTGAAATAGAAGGCTTCCACATAAGAACCAAACCCCCACTTAAACCAACAGGAGATACAATAAAATAGTTTGAAAACCCCAAAACCGCACAAATATCACGCATTTGATCATCCTGTTGCTTGGTTTCAGATAGGCAAATGATGTCCAAGAGAAATCTCTTCGATAACTCTTTTAGGCGTCGAACTGTCAAGGCATTACCTAGCCCCTGACAGTTCCAACAGGCTGTCCTCATGGTGAACTTGGTGGATTAGGGCCCACCGCACCTCCAGCATCAGTGTCTTTGATTAAACCAGCAGAAACTTGACTTGACTCACCTTGATCCAATAGCATAAGCTTGCGTTTTTTTCCTCCTCCTTGATCATCATTCTGATTTGCAGAACTAGCAGGAGTTGCATAATCAATTTGCAAGGGAACAGCTTGATGATTACCTGACTGGAATAGTTGCTGGCGGAAATCCATTGCAGCAGAGGTTGGAGCTTGAACTGGAGTTGAAGTCAGAAATGGCATGGCTGCATTAGTTTGGTTCTCTGAACGCATGGAGAAACCATCAGAAGCAGCACTTGGGGGATCTTCAACCTCGCAAAAACCAGAGTCGTGACACAGGCTCCCACAGTCGTCACAAAAACCTCGAAGTCGCTCAAAGATAAAAGAGATCATTGTGTTAACTCCTGGACCAAACTGGAAATTCCTTTTGAATTTGAGAGGTTTGGCAATATCCCAGTTGATTTGAACACGGGTATAGTCTAGGTGAGACAGTGAATTAGGATCATACTCCACAAAGAGGATATCACCTAGAGTCTCAGCGATACGGTAGATAATACCATAGCTCATAAGGTTAGATGGTATGCCTCGTATTTGAATCCAGAAGGGGATGAAATTCAGAGGAGAAGGCAAAACATTCGGGGACCAGCGCTCCAGCACAAGCATCCGGTCAGAAAAAGCCCACGGACCACGCTTCAACACCAAGTTGAGCATCTCTTCAGAAGGAAACACAAATTGAAATTGAATTTTGTCAACAATCCGACCTCTGATCAAGCCTTCTAATCCCCACATCTTAGGTAAACTGGCGAGAATGGCTCTGAGTGATTGCTTGCGAGGGTTCGTTGGTTTGCCGAGAATTATGAATTGATTTTCCATGGCTGCTTGATTGACCTCTTCAACAGGAAGAAGAAAAGGAGGATCATCAGACCCAAGAGCAACATTCTGCATTGATTTGCGATCAGACATTTGTGAAAAGAGAAGAGACAAATTGCCGAGTTTCTGATTTGCAGGTATAAGAAGAAATAGCAGATTGTAAAACTTGCAACTTATAAGTAATACTAGATTGTGATTTTCATCACGATTCCCTCTCAGGAACGTGGGGATGGGGACATGATCGACCAAATTGATCGGAACCACATCGGAAGTTAGAGCAATAATGGCCGGATATGGAGGACCATACCGGAGATTCACGGAGAACACGATCGCACTTTTTGTCGCAAGCATAACCGTTTTTAGGGTTTCTATATATATATGTTAACTTATCAAATAGAAAAGTTGTTATTGACATCTATTTGTACATAAATTTTTGGATATGTAAAATATTGT
>OVAO01004051.1:0-10596 GCA_900406285.1 Biscutella auriculata
TGTACAGAACTTTGGGAAGTTTATTCCCTATATATGAGATGTTTAACCTTTCCCGTGAAAAAAAAAAAGGTGGTCTTAGTATCAATTATTGAGGTAAAAATATATAGTAAGTAAGCCCATTAAGAACTGAATAGGCCCATTAATAAGTCATAGTGGGCCAATGGGATTGTTTTCAACATAATAATCGTTTGGATAATATCAGAAGAACCCTAAGTATAAAAAGTGACTTTTACAAATTTTCTTATTTCTTTTCTCTTTATTTTTTTTTTAATTGATTTAATTATTTTTCCCATCGCGGTTCAGATCCGACTTTGGGAATTTCAAGCTCTGTTGCAAAACTCTACCTTGTCAATTTTCATCTCTCTTTCTCCAGGTTCGTACACATATTACCTCTCCTCCTTTAGATGAACCGAGTCTGATTTACTCTCTTTGTGATTGATTAAGATTTCGTTCGCTCTCCTTATTTTTGTCTGTTTCAACGTTTTCAATTTTTATGTCATACTCGTTTATCTCTGCCTCATCGTTACATCTAATCCATTAGTGGCTTAACCTCTTCAAATCCTTTTCGTTTGATTTTGACCTGATCATGCTATTTTTATTTTGAATGGTATCTATGATAACGGATGAACCATTTGCTTATTTCTCTCCTCACATCATTACCTATTCAGATATATATATTAATGCTTTGTTTTCCTCTTTTTATGGACTTCAAGTTTGGCTTTTCTGTCACAATCTTTTTTCTGCTCATAGATTATTCTTTCCCTTTTCTTGGCTTTTATTCCTAATTATTTTTTGTTTCTTTTCTGTTCGTTTCAGACATGGCAGGATCGGCACCAGAAGGTACTCAGTTTGATACGCGTCAGTTTGACCAGAAGCTCAATGAAGTGTGAGTCTTACCAACTACGCTTTTTTTTCTTGTCTATTCATGTGATGTACTTTATTTGCTAGTCTAATTGTTATTTGGCTGCAGTCTCGAAGGACAGGATGAGTTCTTCACTTCATATGATGAAGTCCACGACAGTTTCGATGCCATGGGTTTGCAAGAAAATCTTCTTAGGGGTATCTATGCTTATGGTAAGTGAATACAAATCTGATTAAAAGCTCTTCTGTGTTTTGTCGTAGGATTTTTGTTAATTTTATTTTGTGCTTGCTTCCAGTATTGGTTGATTGAACGATTGTTCCTTTCTCTAGGTTTTGAAAAGCCTTCTGCTATTCAGCAAAGAGGAATTGTACCATTTTGTAAAGGTCTTGATGTGATCCAGCAGGCACAGTCTGGTACTGGAAAGACAGCCACTTTCTGCTCTGGCGTCTTGCAGCAGCTTGACTTTAGCATTGTCCAGTGCCAGGCTCTGGTTTTGGCTCCCACCAGAGAGCTTGCTCAGCAGATTGAAAAGGTCATGCGTGCCCTCGGTGATTACCTCGGTGTTAAAGTTCATGCCTGTGTTGGTGGAACCAGTGTCCGTGAGGATCAACGCATTCTCCAGGCTGGTGTTCATGTTGTGGTTGGAACTCCCGGTCGTGTCTTCGATATGCTTCGGAGACAATCTCTCCGTCCTGACTGCATCAAGATGTTTGTACTTGATGAAGCTGATGAAATGCTCTCCCGTGGTTTCAAGGATCAGGTCTGTTGAATATTTTTTTTTTCCCCGAGTTTGAATCTTTGTCCCTTTTTGGTTAAATAACCTTTGATCTTGACTTGGTTAATTTGCTGTATTTGCAGATCTATGACATATTCCAGCTTCTACCACCAAAGATTCAGGTTGGAGTGTTCTCAGCAACAATGCCACCAGAGGCTCTGGAGATCACAAGGAAATTCATGAGCAAACCAGTGAGAATCTTGGTGAAGCGTGATGAGCTGACACTTGAAGGTATCAAGCAATTCTACGTGAACGTGGAGAAAGAAGAGTGGAAGCTAGAAACTCTGTGTGATCTGTACGAGACGTTAGCCATCACTCAGAGTGTCATCTTCGTCAACACACGTCGGAAGGTGGACTGGCTAACAGACAAAATGAGAGGCCGTGACCACACAGTGTCAGCAACACACGGAGACATGGACCAAAACACAAGAGACATAATCATGAGAGAATTCAGGTCTGGTTCATCCCGTGTTCTAATCACGACAGATCTGTTGGCTCGTGGTATCGATGTGCAGCAAGTGTCATTGGTCATAAACTTTGACCTACCAACACAGCCAGAGAATTACCTTCACCGTATTGGAAGAAGTGGAAGGTTTGGGAGAAAAGGTGTAGCGATTAACTTTGTGACACGTGATGACGAGAGAATGCTGTTTGATATTCAGAAATTCTACAATGTGGTGGTTGAAGAGCTTCCGTCAAACGTTGCTGACTTGCTGTGAAGAAGAAGAAGAAGAAGAAAGGTTACTTCTTACTTGTTTTGCTGAATTTCTTATTTTTTTTGTTTTCTTTTTTTTTTTGACCATTTTCTATCTCTCCCTCTTATTACCTCTTTTTCCATTGTCTAGTATTTTCTAACTCTTTTTGGAACATATATCTCTTCTTACCATTTTTGTCTTTAATCAATTGCAATCGTTGTTGATCCACACAAATTTCCTACAGCTTTAATTGTTCAATACTGTAAAAAAAAAAAAAAAAAAATCTAAATTATTTGTGTAGGAGTGATATTTTTTACTTTTGAGCATAATTTAAAAATTTTATATAGCCAAATAGATTAAAGAGCTATGCTTATTGTCAATGCATTTGGTCCATTATAAATTATAATTTATAATTAACTCCTTCATGTTGCTAAGTACGTAACTTAGAAAATGTTAATCTAATTAAGATCATACCAAACGGAAATTGATTGGACAGTATTACCGGTCTGATATCATATCTTCTTCTACTCATGTTAAAACATTGTTTTTCTATTCAAAGTAAAGTCAAGAATCCTTGAAGATTAATATTAACCATATATATATATATTAGATATGTTATCTTTTAATAGAGAATATTTTATTACCCTGAAGATTTATACGGGAAATCAGGAAAGAGTAAACAATTAAGAAAATCAGAAACCTGAAGTGTATATATAAGTATGTAGTGTTTAAGTCTTTAGTACTAACAAAGAAGACCAATAAAATGGCATTATCAAAGCTCCGATTGGTAGTCCTCCTCCTCGTCATATGCTCTCTCCTTATTGCTTCCCAATCAAAAGGTTAACTTTTAGTTTTGTTGTTGTTTTGATCTCTTTCTCTAATAAAAAAATTAATCTATTTTTGCTTTGCTTTCTAATATGTAATGAATGAAACATTGTTGAATGAATAAAAATAGGTGTAAGAGAGAATGGTGATCATCCAGGGCAATGTGTATACAAAGATGCTTGTGAGAGTCACAGAGATTGTAAGAGTCAATGTGGACCACCTGAATTTCCCATTGGCACCATTGGCTTGTGTCAACCCGATCCTAGAGGCCATGGCAATATCTGTTGTTGTGCCAAAGATTAATCTCATTAATTTCCCTTTACAAAAATTAATGTAATAAGGTTATTATATATATCCACATTATACTATTGCAAATTAAATTCAATTCAATTCGAATAATAATTAATTAATTTTAATATATGTGATGTAAAATCAGTTACATCAATAAAAATAATAATATAAATAAATAAATGAGATGATACAATAGAAAAGAGAGTTCCACAGCGACATTTTTAGTGCAACAAGTCTTAGAATGAGCCTTTCAATCTGATTTCACAGCATATTTCTTGGAACATTTTTCACATTTCCATTTTTTGTCTCCATGTGTTTCTGAAGAAATGTGTTCGTTAATTTTTGTTGTCAATGTGTTCCCCTTTATTTAATTAGGGGTTCGTTTCGTTAAAAGAAAACATTACCAAGTTAAACTAAACATGATTCGCGAGTGACACATGCCCTAACCTACTTAATTATGATCTACATCGAGACACAAATCATTCACAAATCTTTTGCATTTTGAAAATTATAAACTCCCCATGGTCGGTCACTATAAACTCCTCATCCACATTTTTAAAATAAAAACAAAAACTAATAATAAAAAAAATTATAATCATTAACACTGTTATTGTGTCATTATGCGGATTTATGTTTTGTAAACCATTCTACGAGTGTGTGTAGTAATCCTATAAGATTAGTTGGTCAAAAGTGCCTATTTGCTAAGCCTAAATTTATCAATTTTCGTTAAAATGAGAGGAATGATCTCTTACCGACTTATCCGTAAAACTTGTAATATAAAGTAGAAAAAATAAATATAAATTTTGTAGTTCACTTAAAAAATAGAACATTCATAAGTGAATTTCTTCTCGTTTAATCTTTCTTCCTCTCTCTTTCTCCAAATCTAAAGAAAATGACCAACTACGGCTCCATCCCGACGTCTTCTCATCCATCTCCGGCGGTGGATCTCGAGTACATCTCACGTGTCAAACATCGTATCAAATCCGGTCTCTCCATGCGCCGTCCCTGGAGATCCATGTTCGATCACGAGTCTATGAGTTTCCCTCACGGATTTTCCGATGGTATCTCCAGGATAAAGACGAATCTAGGCTATTTCCGGGCTAATTACGCCATTGCTGTCCTCTTCATCCTCTTCCTTAGTCTCATCTATCACCCGACCTCGTTGATCATCTTGACCATCTTGATCGTCTTCTGGATCTTCCTCTATTTCCTCCGCGACGAGCCTCTCGAGGTTTTCGGTTATCAGATCGATGATCGAACCGTCCTTGTGTTTCTCTCGGTTTTGACCTTCGTTTTTCTGATGTTGACACACGCCACATGGAACATCCTATTGGCGTTGTTAATCGCCGGGGTGTTGCTTGTGATCCACGCCGGGATTAGAATGACAGATAATTTGTTCCTTGACGAGGAAGCTACGGCTGTGACTGACGCTCCAGGGCTCACCTCATACACTTGGTCTTAAATTATTATATAAAAAACCAATCTAATTTCTACACTTTCTTTCTGTTAATTTTGTCATTGTTCTCTTTTAACTTTCTCTCCATTTGGGGATTTTACTTGAGCTTTACTTGTGACTTTTCTCATGAATGCTGAGTTTCTAAATTTAGCTCTGATCTCTGAATTGATGCTGAATTAATCATACCAGTAGCTAGAGACTCCAGACCACTGTGATGATTACTTACAAAAGTACCTATTTAAGAAGAGTACTGTAAGAGATATTTTTAGAGGAAGATTAGATATTAAATCGGCATTTCTCTTACCTCTCCGACAAGGCCGTGTTCCGACCAAGAATCATTATCGTACGTGCTTCCCACCTTCTTTTGGGACTGGTTCAATACTGTTTTTCCTAGTTTAAGTAATAATATTCCCCTTCGTCCATCTCTCCACCAAATACTACTTTCCTATAATAATATTATTATTATATCTCCATTACAATACGTGATTACATGTACAAAAATTCATATATATTGGGGTGGAATCTTGCACAACGGGTCGGTCGGTTCTATTTTATTGAAAAATTTTCAATAAAATGGATGTGTATAAATATTTATGTGATTATGTTATAATAGTCAAATATTGAATTAGTTCATGATTTTATTATATATTTATGTTTTTAGTCAAATGTTACTATTAATTCATGATTTTATTGTTGAGTCAATGTCTTTGATCAAATCTTAGAATTAAGTTATGAAATAATGGCTAAGTAATAAATATGGAGAATGAAGATTATAAAAAAGAGGAAGATACAAGTAAAAATGAGGTGTTTTTGGAGACCAAAAGAAGAGAAAAAGAGAGAAATATTTGTTTTGTTAAACTCTTTTTATATTTTTACAATTCATTTTCTACATATTCAATAATATCATCTTCTCAAGAATTTTGAATGTATGTATTTGATTCGGCTTAACATTTTATACAGTAAGAAGTTTTGATCCCTATTCATTTTTTATTGTGAGTGATATCATGTCAAATTATGCACCCACAATTTGCCGCCGTCTAAGGGGACATAAAATTTTCTTACCAGTAAAGCACAAAGTCGGATGACTGAAAATCAAATACAGACAGGGGATCCAACTCATAACGATGATGATCTAAATCTCTACGAGAGAGACGAGATTGGTGGATCTAAAGAAATTATCAAAATACAAATTCCAAATAGATGGATCATCAAATTTCTCTATAGTATATGTGATACGAACCAAAAATACAATTCAAAGAAGAAGCAACAAAATTCCTTTCTCATTATTGTCCTAATGAAGATATTAGAGCAATGATGACCAAAAGTGGAGTCAAAAAGCAAAGAAGTAATCCGAGCTCTAATAATGACAAATGGTGATCTAGTTCTTCATAAAAACTAAAAAGCAGAGTATGTTTCATGCTAAATAAGAGCTTAAAACAACAAACTGAGTACGTCTCGAGCTAAAGAAAAACTTAAAAAACAGAAAACCAAGTATGTATAAGGCTAGAGAAAAGCTTAAAAACAAAAAGTCGAGTATGTCTCGCGCTAAAGAAGACCTTAAAAAGCAGAGTACGTTTCATGCTAAATAAGAGCTTTAAACAAAAAGTCGAGTATGTATGAGCTTAAAACCGAGTACATCTCGCGCTAAAGAAAAACTTAAAAATAGAGTACGTTTCATGCTAAATAAGAGCTTAAAACAAAAAGTCGAGTACGTCTCGAGCTAAAGGAAAGTTTAAAAACAAAAAGCCGATTATATCTCGTGCTATAGAAGAGCTTAAAAAGCAGAGTACGTCTCATGCTAAATAAGAACTTAAAACAAAAAGTCGAGGACGTCTCGAGCTAAATAAAAGTTTTTAAAAAAGTCGAGTACGTTTAAACAAAAGCTTTAAAAAAAGTCGAGTACATATCGCGCTAAAGAAGAGCTTAAAAAGCAGAGTACGTCACATGCTAAATAAGATCTTAAAACAAAAAGCCGAGTACAACTCAAGCTAAAGAAAATCTTAAAAACAAAAAGCCGAGTATGTCTCGTGCTAATGACGAGCTTAAAACAAAAAGCCGAGTACATCTCGCATTAAAGAATAGTTTAAAAACAAAGAGTTGGGTATGTCGCGCGCTAAAGGTTAGAGCTAAAAAAAAGAAAGATTGAGTATGTCTCATTTTAAAGTTTAAGCTCGAAAATAACAAAGCCGAGTATATCTTGCACTAAAATTAAGAGTTCAAGAATAAATAGATTGAACATGTCTCATTCTAAAATTCAATACACTCGAAAATCATAAGGTCGAGTATATCTTACACTAAGTCGAGTATATCTTGTGCTTAAATTTAGAGCTCAAAAATAAAAAAAAGATTAAGTAATATCTTATTCCATAAAGAATGAATCGGAGACAAAACTCTTCGTTAAAAACAACTTTTGATGTTAGTTCTTCAAGCAAATCAATTTACTCAAAGAACTGGGGGACTAACTGTTGGTGTTGAATCTCGCACAACGGGTTGGGTCTAATTCATCCCATTTCATTGAAAATATTCTAATGAAATGGATGTGCATATATATATATATATATATGTCATAATGGTCAAATATTGCTATTCATTCATGATTTTATTATAGATTTATGTTTCTGGTCATATATTACTATTAATTCATGGTTTAATTGTAGAATCAAGGTCTTTGGTCAAATCTTGGAATTAATTTATGAAATAATAGCTAAGTAATAAAGATAGAGCATGAAGATTATAAAAGGAGGAAAAACAAGTAAAAAATGAGAGTTTATAGAGACCAAAATAAGAGAAAAAGAGAAATATTTATTTTGTTAAAGTCTTTTCATATTTTTGTAATTCACTTTCTACATATTCAATAATATTCTTCTCAAGAATTTTGAATGTCTATATTTGATTCGGCTTAATATTTTAGACAGTAAAAATCTTTGATCCCTATTATTTTTATTGTGAATAATATCATGTCAAATTATGTACCCACAATAATTACTACTCTATAACTCTCTAAACAATTCAAATATCTTAAAGAAAACAAATCTTTCTTTTCTTGGTAATTTATATGGTAAGAAAATACTTTTATCGATAAGGAAATGGGGTTCTATCGCTTATTTATAAAGTCAGGCGCCCAGTTAATTAAGTTTCTAGTATTACAAACAATTGGCCAGTTGAGTTTCTAGTATTACAAGCAATTGACCAGTTGAGTTTTTCAGGATTATTAGCTTGATGTTAACTTAACCCAAAATAAAAGTCAAGTGAATCCTTTTGGCTAAATATTGCTTAATTCGTAACCCAATCTCGAGCCGTTTCTCGCTATATATAGCTTGAAACAAAAGATCATAAATACATAATTAGAAATCCCAACATCATGGGATCACTTGTGGGACATGTTTTACCAGGTTTTGCATTCTTAGTACTCGGCTTATGACATTTATTTAGCAACATTAAACTCTTTTCTCTCAACCCAAACACCTTTACTTCATCACTATGGTTCCCAACTTCCAAGCTTATACACTTAGAACTCTACTTAATCATGCTTTCTTCATCAGCCTTTGATTCCGATGGAACCATCCCATCCAACCACCTTCACAACTTTGAACATTCTTCCATCTTGCTGTCTTATTGGTTTATGCTGTATCCGCACTAGTCCTAGACCGAGTACGGCATAGAGCTGCGGCTTCGGAGGGACTAACCATGCTTGCTGCAGCCGCTGCCTTCGCTCAACAGTTACTTCTCTTCCATTTTCACTCTACCGACCACATGGGCGTTGCTAATTGTGATGGGTTGTACGTATGCTTTATTCACCGAGTTTGATTCCTAAGGGNTGTACTTGTACGTGTTGGAGCTAAAATTGGATCATTGTATAGATTCAATTTCTTTAAGCCCAATAGAGAATTTTGGCCCAAAATTAGAGTCATAATTACGACATTAAATGAGCCCGAATTTATGTCTAAGAAGAGAGGCTATAAAAGGAGGGAGAGAGAGCTTGAAGAAGGGTTCGGTTCTTTTGGTTTAGAAAAAACTATAGAAAAATCTTTGTAATTTTCTCTGAGATTGAGATCATAAACACCTTTTCTTTTTGTTGTTATTAACCTGATTTCATACTTCTATGTATTGATCTTGACCCGTTTATTGATAAATTGTGAGTTTGATCTATTTGGATCTTGCTCCCACAGTACGTATGCTTTATTCACCGAGTTTGATTCCTAAGGGATGTTTAATTAACGATGAAGGGCGACACCTAATGGTTAAGTGTTCCACCGAAGAAGTTCTACACAGAGCTAAGTCGTTGGTCAACATCGAATTCAGTTGGTTATTCGTGATGAACACAATATTTGTTGTGACATTATATTTGATTCTTGATCGTATTTACGGGGACAACGTAGATGATGAAGAACAACAACTCAAATCAAAGTCGACTCAGAAAATGAGTTTTGTCCAAATGGGTGAACTCGTTGGACATGGGCAGAAAATGTGAGAAAGTTTCTACCGTGATGATGATTACAGTACGTTATCTGTTAATGCATGTGATTAATTAATTAAAATGTGTTTTACTTTGTTTTATAAAAGCAAATCAATATGTAAATACGTGGCTAATATCTTACGCTCTCTCTTTATTATTTTATAATAAGTGGTGTCTTAGTTAAAAAAATGTTTTAAATTATTTGATATTATCAAATCTTTACGGAGAATTAATTGTTTTTTATTTTTAATAATTATTTATGTTTAATTTGTATTCTATTTCTTTTATCAATCAATTATAGATAAGTAGATGATAAATTATATTTTATTTTTAGAAATATAAAAAATAATTTTTTTTTTTTTGTCGGCCCTTCAATGTATGAGGTTATGGACCCTCAAATCAGCTGTATTATCTTTACCAACTTAACTTAATTAATAATGGTCCCATATATGTAGGTGCTTAATTTAAGTGTTACTGTGTTGGCATTAATTGGTGGGTATAAAACAGTTTTCGTTTCTAGTAAATAAAAGTAAATTAACACGAAGATAATTAACAACAAATTAAAGTATCTATTTATAAGAAAAGTAGGAATCTTCTGTTTGTTTATAAGAAAACCTTTTTGTACGAATTGAAAAAGAAAAGTTTTGTAGCAGAAGTGATATGTGTTGGTTGTCAATACTCAACAAGTAAACTTTATACACGAAACATGTTTTCTAATCAAATACGTTACGTACGTAAACTGAAGAAAAAACACGTTGCGTAAATCCATATATCGAAGGTGTTTCTGAAACGTATAAACGGTGTCCTACAGATATAATACAAATGGGTGAATTGTAGTTTGTTTATAATCCAAAACGTAAGCTCACAACTAGACACGACTTTATTGTTTTTTTCATCGGAATTATATTGAAGCCAACTTAGAATGCAGGTTTGAAATACAAGAGTCGAACAACAAAACTAGAGAAAACAAATATCCTTGGAAGCAAAGATGAAACACGAGACAACAATAAACTAACACCAAGAAGATAAAAAAAAATAGATAATTCTGATCGAATGATAGCAAAATACGTAAGAATTAATCTTTTGTATAATTTTATTAATTTTAAAAAAAAAATTCTTAAATGATACTTCTAAATGTATATTGAAACTGAATAACACAAAAATTTAATAGAATTTAAACTCTATTGAATTGAATAACAAGAGAATTTAAAAGAATTTGAAGAATGACAACAAATC
>OVAO01004052.1:0-10593 GCA_900406285.1 Biscutella auriculata
TTCGTAATATATTCATTTTTTAAATCATCATGGATGTGATGGCGTAAAAAGATCATTATTTTAGCAAGTTTTTCATCACTTTCCGTTTTTTCAGACGGATCGATATAGTTTTCAGTAGCCCGTTGCCTCTTAGATACATTTTTGCATCTACGGCCCATGCCATATAATTGTTTCCAGCAACATCGAGGGCTTTGATATCGAGTTTTGCCAAATTTGACATTGTAACTGAATAAATAAAATAATAATTTGTTAAACATAATAGTACACCACATGATAATATATGAAGCAAATAACCTAGAAAGTTTTTATGACCAGGGTGCAAGAGCCCCTATAGAAGTCAACGGTACCTCACCGTTTCTTTTAAGTTTTTATGACCAGGGTGCAAAATCCCCTATAATAGTCAACGATACCTCACCGTTTCTTTTTAGTTTTATGACCAGGGTGCAAAAGCCCCTATAATAGTCAACGGTACCTCACCGTTTCTTTTTAGTTTTTATGACCAGGGTGCAAAAGCCCCTATAATAGTCAACAGTACCTCACCGTTTCTTAAGGAGGAGCTATATATATGCTTAAAGGTTATAAAGGAAGGATGAGAGATAGAGTGAGTGATGGTGGAGTAGAGAGAAGATAAGAGAGACAATATGAAAGTTGGGTTTTCTCATATATCACTTACACTTGCTACAAGGACTATTTATAGTTGATATAAGGCGGTCTACACAAACGGTGATTAATAAAATAATACTATCTTGGATAATTATCCAGAAAATGATTATCTTTATAGATAATTATAACAGAAAAAGGTATTTTTCGTTTGGTTTTAAAATCTCCCTGCATTTTTCTTTATACGACATAGCACTGATAAGAGTAACAATTTGAACGACAAAGCATCTCCAAACGTAATGTCTATTTTATAAGATGTTAGGATAAATAGCTACGCGGAGCAGCGAGAAAGAATGCTTTTATTTTATTTGTATAATTATTTGATGTATTGGATACATGATTCAATATTATTAATTCAAACGTAATTAATAATTAATAAGTATTGACAAAAAAATAAAAATTTAGTTAATAAGTAGAAACTTAAAACTTAAATATTAAAATAAGATGTAATCGTCATTAATAATTTTTTGTTATTCATTTACGTTCTTTTGAAGATTGGATTTGTATCATTAATATCATCAAGATCTTCATTATTCTCATATTGTAAACATTTTTTCTTTGCTAATTTCCTTTTTTATTGTTTTTTTTTAGTAATATGGAGTTCTCTTCCACATCACTCTTTTTATTAGAATTGTTAGCATATGAGCATGACATTTCTTTTGTTCCTCGTCACATTGTTTGTCAATTGTTTAATTAACATCAAATTGTATAAATTTGTAGTATTTAGATTGTTTAGAACATTTTCCATTTAATATTAACTTTTAATTGACAACGGTGCATTTTTATATCGGGTATATATTAACTGTTTCACCACTAATGTTGGTAACAGTTAAACCCACGGTGGTACATTTGAAACTAATACTTGTAATTTAAGATTAAAAGTTAAATATTTTCCAACAAGTAAATTTGAAGATATGTAATAATTGTTTTTCTGTTGAACTGTTGAAAGTTTGTTCCTGAAATACTGATTAACTAGATTTTTATCCGCGTTGTACGCGAGGATATTTTTTATTTAATATTTATTTATATTAAATTTATGTGATGATAATTTAAATAAGTTATATGTGTCGATAAAAAATATTTAAATCTATTTGTAAAGGTTAAGTATTTTAATAAACATTTAATTTGGAAGGATCTAAATATAAACATAATTTAAAATATTTTATTTAGAGTTTAGAAATTATAAAGCGATAAATATTGAATAAAATATATATTTTTTAATAATTGTTTAAAAAATCATATGAATAGATAATATTTATAATGATTGTCTATCTATTTGTCAAAAGATCAGCAACTTGACAATCCGATTCTATGCGTTTTTATATGTCCGAAATGATTGTCAAGTTGTTGATCTTTTGACAAAACCTTTGTATCCAACACACTTCAAAGCTTTTGTTGGTAAGCTTGGAGTTTTGAAGATCTCCTCTCCCACTTGACGGAACGTACGAATGTAACAAAGACGTTAAGTAACGAGTTCGTTTAAGTTGTTAAAGTCGTTTTGATTAAGTTAGAGCAGTTGTATATAAACTCTTTGTACTTTTTGAGATGAAGTTAATAAGGTTTTTGTTCATAATCTCTAATAAATACTACATATAATAATTGAACGATGATGTTTTATATTTATTTATAAATTATATGATGTTTAATAATATTGAATAAAGATATTAATAATATTATATAATATAATTTTTTAATATTTTAAAATATATAATATATTAAATTTAAGATATTGCGAAGATGTTCTTAGTTATAGTTTGCTTTTGACTTGTCTTCTACTCAAGACCCACGAATAGAACCTTTAAAAAAGAAAATATTTTTGTACTTCTCAATAAATGTAGACAAGGAAAGATTTGGTGCTATTTATTGTCAATATCTGCCCACATTATAACAAATAAATAGAAAAGAGAAAGAAAATAAGAAAAAAAAGTAACGTGTCCAGTATAAATGATACGCGTCGTATGCAAGTTTTCTCTTTTTCAAAATTTTTTTTATAAATAAACATTAAATATTTGGTTTATTCGGTATATAATAATATATATAGGAAAGGAAAGAGTTGAAAGAGTAAGAGATAAAATCACTCGAGTCTCCAACTAACAATCGTCATCATCAATTTCTTCAACATTCAATGGAATCTGAAATTGCCTCAGAGTTCCTTCCCTTCATCAGAACTTACAAAGACGGTCGTATCGAGCGTCTTACCGGCACCGAAATCATCTCGGCGTCACTAGATCCGTCAAACGCCGTCGTTTCTAAGGATGTCGTATACTCACCGGAGCATAACCTCTCCGTTCGTCTCTTTCTCTCACATAAATCACCAGAACTCTTCGCTGCTAACAAACTCCCTCTACTTATCTATATCCATGGGGGAGCTTGGATCATCGAGTCTCCTTTCTCTCCCATTTACCACGGCTACCTCACGGAGGTCGTCAAATCCGCTAACTGCCTGGCGGTTTCGGTTCAGTACCGCCGTGCTCCGGAGGATCCGGTTCCAGCAGCGTATGAAGATTCATGGTCCGCGATTCAGTGGATATTCTCTCATTCCGATGGATCTGGTCCTGTCGATTGGATAAACAAACACGCCGATTTCGGTAGAGTATATCTCGCCGGAGACAGTGCGGGCGCAAACATTTCGCATCATATGGCAATGAGAGCTGGTAAGGAGAAGCTTAAACCGAGAATCAAAGGGATTGCGATTGTGCATCCAGCTTTCTGGGGAACTGATCCGGTCGACGAGCAGGATGTGCAAGACAGAGATATGAGAATCGGAATTGCACAAGTTTGGGAGAAAATCGCCAGTCCGAATAGTGTGAATGGAACGGATGATCCGTTGTTTAACGTTGTTGGAACCGGGTCGGATTTTTCAGAATTGGGATGTGAGAAGGTTTTGGTTGCGGTGGCCGGAAAAGATGTGTTTGTGCGGCAAGGATTGGGTTACGCGGCGAAGCTGGAGAAGAGTGCGTGGGAAGGAACAGTGGAAGTGATTGAGGAAGAAGAAGAAGGACATGTCTTCCATCTCCAGAACGCTCATTGTGAAAAAGCGTCTAAATTCTTGAAGAAATTCGTGGAGTTTTTAATCAATTGAAAGTATGTTGTTGTTGTTGTTGTAAATGTTCTTGATTGTTTAAACTGTGGTGTACTATTACGANCGAGTTTTTAATCAATTGAAAGTATGTTGTTGTTGTTGTTGTTGTAAATGTTCTTGATTGTTTAAACTGTGGTGTACTATTACGATGAATAAGTTTGAATTTGATTAGGTTTTCTTGATTATTATGTTTCCAAGAAATAAAATACATCCATTTAATGAGCTTTTAATTGGTTAACAAAATGGACAAGTCCTGGACGTCTCCTCAGGGAGTGAACCTCTTTATAGATTAAAATAAAAAATTGGTTAACAAAATATATAAAATTATATGATTCATTTTATATCTGTGTTGTTAAAGTTTTCTCATCTAATTTTTAACTGTGATATCAACAAAAGTTTCAGGTATTTATATCAAATACCTAAGAACTAGATTGGACATACCCCGAATCCTGAATCCTAACGTAATACATGATTGATAACAGAATACGTATAGTTTATATACAGTTTCTGAAGGAGAAAACAAAAAATTGAGTTTCTGAAGAAGAGGTGAGTATTCACACATAAAAGCAAGTGGTGTATCAACTCAAAGTTACCTATTTTTCATTGTTATAAACCATAAATAATTAACTAAAAACTTATTTAATTTAATATCAAGTTTTATTATTTAATTTATTTTGTTTAGTAAATATTTTTTAATAAATATTTAAAACTAAAAATTAATTCAAGTAATTAATATGATACAATTATATAATTTTTTTTTATTGAATTTGATTAATTAATAAATATTTTTAAAATAAATAATGAAAATACGAAAATTAATTTAAATATCACATTTAAAAAAACAATTATTTTTTATAAAAATATAAGTAGCATATTATAATAATTCTAATAAACAAATTTTTAATTCGTACATATATATGATGATACATGAACGTAATATTTTTGTTAATAACAAGTAAATTCAATGTTATTTTTAAAATATTATGAACTAACAAATAGCGAATATTAATATAAAAATAAATAGTCATTTAAAACTAATTAATATGAAAACAGAGATATAAAATATTTTGGCATTAATAAGATATAAATTTTTATTATTTAATTTTATCCGTTAGTATTTCAAAATGAATAATAATAATATAAATTAATTTCAATATTAGTTTAAGAAGAAATTATTATTTTCTTAACAAATATATGATTGACAAATATCTCTATAGTATTATTTCAAAATTACTTTTATGAATAGAAAGTTAAAATTATTAAATATTACATAAAATGTTATTAAAAACCAAATTAACGAATAAAATAAAAATATTCATTAAGAATAAAATCGAAAATATAAATAAAATTTAAATTGAGAATGAAAGTTTTTCTCAAAATAAATATAATAAAATTAAATAAAGATAAATATTAAATTATTGCAATCATTTCTCAAGATAAATTTAACAAAAGTATAACAATAAATTTTAATTATCTTAATAGCCATAAAAAATTTTAAAATAAATAATATTTTTAATATAATCCATTATATTTTTGCGTATAAAATATATTAATATAATCATGGTTATATATTTTTGATATAAACGTGATTATCTAAATATTTTTAGAAGCACATTTATAATTTTTTTTTTAAATTAAGTAAATGTAATACTTTTGTCATTATAAAAATAAATTAAATGAAAATAATCAAATAGTTACTAGTGATAAAAATGTGAAGATAATTCAAAGGTCCAACCAGTTTATTCGCCCTAAAAATTATGATTGAATTTCATATATAATCTAAAAAACAGGAGAATAAGACTAACTAATACAAAGTATAATATTCTAAAATTATATAAAATATATTTAAAATCAAAGTATCAAAATTTTATAAAATTAATAATATCACAAAATTATAATTCGGATACATATCACTCCAACGGGTAAAATTTTAAATATTATTATTCAAATATATTGTAAGAGATTTCTCATGACGTCATATAATCTTTTTGTTAATAATATAATTTATTTCTTAAATATATTTTTGAATGAAGATTAAGTTTTTTTATTAAATATATTTTTGTTAACATATTTCTCTTATTATATTTTCATTTTAAGTTTTTCAACAGAGAAAAATGGATACAATAAGAGGAAAAAAAAAGCATAAAGAAAAAATAGAGATTTCGAGATTAGAGAAGTGCAGAGTTTGCTTCGTTAAAATCTGATTAGAAAATTCGGTAGGATAAAATTAGCCGTGGGAAAAAGAGTACAAGCTGAGATATTTGTCTCGGGATCATCTAGGGTGACTCCAATCATGAGACAAAGAAGCAATATGGTGCGGAACCTGATAGTCCAGAACGATGGTGCAAGACTAAAGATGGATATGGAGAAGGAAGCTGCAGGATTTTAGAGGTTTATCGTGGCGACGATCATTCCTCTCTTTCCAGATTTAGTAAATCATTGCTTGGAAGTTCATCTTGAGCAACACCCTATCTGTCAATGGAAGAGATGGAGCTTGCATAAAACTTACAGTGAGATGCTATTCTGGATTGGAAATGGTCCCAAGATATGGCCAAATACAGAGTGTAGACGGAGTAGGAGTAGGGGCAGGCAACAAAAGATGATCACCGCGATTCGTCTAGCTCGCCACAGAGTAGACATGGTTGATGGACTCCCCATGCACACATTCTCATACCAATATCTAGTCGGTCATGCACAGTTAACCAAACACAAAAAGAGAATCGAGGGATACCTTGCTTGAACCATGTAATGTTCGACCAATGAACTCTACCACTCATAGTACGCAGCTGCTCCCATGTATGAGGAGCCGGGAAACTAGGCTTGCAGTTGTCTTCTCCGTGCTTCCAATGGAGGACGACACCACCCCCCCCCCCCCCCCCAAAAAAAANCCCCCACCAATAAAAGGAGGTTGAATATGGCGGATTGAGTCAATGACCCTTCGTACATCACGAACACGCCTGCACTGCCACTGGGATTGAAAAATTGTCACTGAAATTGTTGCATCGCTATGGTTGCCAAGGCATCGGACACCACGATCACCCATCTGGTGGCTAAGATCTCCTAGTCCCGACCAATCCTCACCCAGAAGCGAGTTGTGCAACCAGAGCCAAACTTGATGCGAAAGAACTGAATAGCCTTGTCCCCTTGTTTCAACATAGTCCTCCAAACCCACAAACCTATTGTCGTAACATTACTTCCCAGAATGTGCGGTGGCGAAGCAGATGAATCTTGATCCTTTCAACCCACATAGAGTTTTTAGAAGATGTTAGTCTCTAGATCAGCGACAATGCAGAGGTGTTGGAAACGTCCTTTAGAGATCGAATGCCAAGACTAATGGCTTGCAAACTGCACTCCAACTGATTTTTGCCTTATTATGATCCGTTGGTGTACCTGTCCAAAGGAAATTAGCACATAATCTTTCCAGTTTTGATAGACAATTCATGGGAAGAGGGAAACCAACGAGCCATAAATTTATGATGTCGTAGAGCACATATTTGATTAGTTGAAGTATGCCCGAGTAAGCTAGGCTTTTTTACGACCAAGTCATTAGTCTGCAACAAATGCGATCAATTAGAGGTTCGTAATCTGATGGTGACATGATCTTAGAGGTTAATGGGAGACCCAAGTATCGAATAGGCAAAGCTCCAATGGCGAAATTGTGGGTTGAGACGAGCGGGTAAGCGTCTGATGCTCTCCGAACCCCTTCAAAATAAGTAGACTTAGATGTGTCAATGAGATCCAGGAGGAGGCTAGAAAACTGATTGGCTAATAGCTTCAAATCAGCTTCTAGGTTATGTTGCAACAAGAATTTGGACAGTAGTATTTCATCGTTTGTTGGGTCTCTCCCTTTGGAATGAGAGCAACTAAGGTTGAGTTAATGCCACTAGGCATCCAAGTAAAATGAAGAACGATTGAACAACAACAATCAAGTCTTTGTCAACAATGGCCCAACATGCAATATAGAATTCAATAGGAATGCCATTTGGCCCCGGGGCCTTATCTCGCGACATGGTCAGTAACTTTTTGGTGATTTAGTGACCAACGTTACGAGACGATCTACTGCATCCATATGACATCACTTATCTAGAAGAGACGCAAGTTAATGCGAAGAGATCAAGCGCCTGTCTTGGGGCTTGGCTTGCAAGAAGTTTCAAAAATGACTTTCGGCCTTTGTTTTGATGTCCTCCGAATCTGTGAGTAACTGACCAGTTCCAGAGGTTAGAGATCTAATGGCAATATTCGCAGCACAAGAATTTGTGATGCGATGAAGAAAAGGATGTGTTCTTATCACCATTCTTTAACCATTTCACCCTAGCCTTCTTCCTATAAAATTTCTCCCCAAGAGGTGTCAGCCTATTCCAATTCCCCGTTGCCATTTTGACCTCCTCGTAGATCACTGATGAAGGATTTCGAAGAGCCTGCTCTTGGAGATCAACTAGGGTAGAAAACACTGTCCGGGATTGATGCGATATGTCTTGATAAGCATCAACGTTAAGGTTGCGGAGACTCTGCTTTAATGACTTTAGCTTTTTCTGAAACATAAACAAAGCCTTTCGAGAGTGATAAAGCGGAGGGGTCGAATCCCAAACTTCCTAAACCGTGGCCAAAAAGCTAGGGTTTTCAGTCCTAAGGGTAAATAATTTGAAGGCCTTGCAACTCTGGTGACTTGAGCATGATGAAGAGTCAAGAGTGATATGGATACGGGCATGATCTAGGATACCATTAGCTTCGAAACATGAGAAAAAATGAGGGTAAATGTGCAACCATTCAGCGTTAATCATGGCCCGGTCAAGCTTCTCTGCAGTGGGATTTGTGAAGCAGTTGTTCGACAATGTGAACCTCAAACCAGTCGAATGCATATCAACGAGATCGCACTGATGCACACAATTCTGAAACTCTGTCATTCCTCTTTGACGAGAGGAGGAAGTAAATCCTCGGGAGTGGTCAGCCGTGGCTAAGAGCTCATTGAAATCTCCTAGCACAATCCAAGGAAGCGAAGTGCCAGTGCAATAAACCATGAGGTCCGACCAAAGGGAGACTCGATCCTCACGACTATTAGCGGTGTAAATAGAAGCGATAAACATCTTCTCTCCTGATTCTGTTGTTTATATTACCTAAGAAGAGTATCACATTTGACAAAAAGAGAAAAAAAAATTAAATCTATTGATGATAACGATAAATTTTTGGATTTTGATGATAACAATAAATTTGGGCATAACCCGAATCCTAACCTAATATATATGTAAATATATAACTTATAATATTTTCAAACTTATTTATAGGTATATCAAAAAAATTGGTTATATCATCCAAGAAGATTATTATAAAGGACATTTATATAAGGGATTATAGCATCGAAACAACACGTTCCTAGTCAAAATGGGTAATAAACATTTGGAATCAAAAGAGCTTTGTAGAGCACTATTAGGAAGGCTCTTGTATTTGATGTAGTCTCTGTCGTAAGTTGTCAATGTGTAAAAGAAGACAATAAGCAATTTAATTTCATTGATAAAAAGATGGAAATGTATGAAGATAATTGCAAGCTTTGATCATATCTTGATCCTCAATTGCAAAGAGAATTTTTTGGAACTTATTCTATAGCCTAGATACATGTTTGCAACTTGAAGGAGTTGAAAATCCGCAAAAGAGAAGTATGATGCATACATACCTGTTTAAAAGAGTTTCTTAACACCCACCAAAATTGATGTCAATATCTGTTGGGCTATTACACTACATGTGAAAAGGATGTGATTTACTGATTCTCCATATAGACCACATAACTCTGATAACGTGAGTCAATGTGATATGCAATTGTGCCAATGCTCCCTTGATGATTTTCACATGAACAATTTGATTTTTGGCAGTGGTGGAGGCAGGCATATTAAAAATTAAATAAGTAAAAATAATGTCAATAAAAACATATATTTTAAAGATGTATTCTATGTTCTTTCATTTTTTGAACCTTTTTAATCACATCTTCTTTTGTCACCATATCAAACATGTGTTTTTCAATGAAACAAACTAAACAATCATTCAAAAACTCATCACTTATACGATTACGCGAAGTTCTCTTCACAATACCCATTGCAGAGAAGCATCTTTCTGCGGATGCAACAGGAAGAATCAAGCACAACTTCAAAAGTCTATAAATCAAGGGATGACAAATATGTTTCCTTGTTTCCACCATTACACAAGCAAGATCACTAAGACTCCCTAGATTAGCAAATCTTTGATCATTTTGCACATTATCAAGGTAGATATCAAGTTGATGATCCAGAGATTTCTGCTCCACAAAACTAAAGTCATACGGATAAAAGTTCAGCCAATCTCAGTAGCCTTGACTTGTCAAACTGACGAAAATAATCCATTGGACTTAAAGATGCCATAAAAACAACGAGTTCAGAATTTACCTTGTCAAAACGATTATTAAACTCTTGAAGTTGCATATCTAAGTCTGTGTAAAAACAATCCACATTATAATGATGTGTGTTGGTTATGCCAGTTTTTTCCTAGGCCTGCTTAAATCAACAAACTCTTCCTCCATATTGAGTACTTCAGTTCCATTTTTCTCGTTAAAACAACAAACTTTAGCAACAAAATCATCACATACATCATATCTAAGTTTATGCAATTGTCGTTTAGTAGACTCCACCAATGAAATAACATTCAAAGATCTCTTACTCTCTTTTCTGTAGAGCTTTTGATAAGCAATCGGTAAGTCCCAAAACAACAAGCATCAATTTAAGGAGACCATATGCTTGTTGTCTCTTGGTGATGTCTGTGCCTTCATTTTGGATATGTTCAAGCACTTCAATAATACACGAAAACATCTCAACAAGACGCAATAAAGT
>OVAO01004053.1:0-10592 GCA_900406285.1 Biscutella auriculata
ACTTTCCAAATGTTTTGTGGCCTGACTTTGGTAAGGCGGGATACCTCGAGGCCTTGACTTGGTATCAACAAAGGAACAGACGATTTGGTCGTAGAGTTTAAAACTATAAAATTTACATGTCTCAAAAAAATAAAATTGTTCAGTATACTGATCATGTGTGTTTGTTTTTATGTTTACCATTGCTACTTTTAAGTTTGTATTGTTTTTCTAAGTGGTTGTAACTTTTCAATGTTATTTTATAAATAAAATCATGTTACATATTGTGTATGAATGAAATTTGTGTATGGTAACATGCATTATATAGGTTTACATTTATATATTTATGTAGATATGATATTTATTCAAACCATTATACTGTATATACTTGTCACATAACTATATTAATGGTATGTACGTAGTATAATTTGTAAACAAACTCACACATCGAAAATATACACAGGACCTTAACTAGTTTTATATAATTTGTTTACTATCTTTAGTTACTTTTTCTCTCTAATATTTATGGATAAGTTTTTATTGATGTTGTTTACCACTCCTTTCGTTTCTATATAATTGATGTTTTAGGTTTTTATTTTTGTTGTATTTTAAGTGATATTTTCGATTTTCAATGCAAAAATTTAAAACTAACCACCATTAATATTATGCAGTATGATTTTTATTGGTTAAAATAGATGAAGTTAATGATGTTTTTATGGAAAATAGATAAACTAAATGATGTTTCTGTGTTTTATTAATCAACGTGAAAAACACTTAAACATCAAATATTGAGAAACGGAAGGTGTATATTTATAGACTCCTCGAAATCGATTTAGACTAACTCTATTCCTCTAAACCGGATGATACCGAACTCTTATTTCAGTCTCTTTTACTGTGTCGTTGGTCTTTCGTGTTGAAATGATTTTGAAACACCTTTTAATTAGTTAATTTTAATTTGGACTTGGTAGAGAACCCATCACCAACATTTTATTAAACTAATCATAATGCATACAAGATTCATATATTCAAATTTAATGTCACTATTTTATTTTCCATTTTAGATCATATTAATTGGTGGTACAGTTTCAGTCACATCTAGAGAAATATATACTTAAGGCAAAGTTAAGGAAAATTTGGTTATTCAAAATCCCAAACATGAAAAAGATGCTGAAATAGAAACAAGTGAGCTGCATAATCGAGGGAGCAGAGTTTTGTTTTTGTTTGTGACTTTGTGTAATCACGTCGCTAGGCTTATATACTTTTTTTTACTTTATTCAAAAGTGAGAGAACAGAGATTCTGAAATATCTTTTGATGGGTCCTTATGATAAGACAATCATCATCGTCTTCTTCATACATGAATCCCATGTACTGCTGATTCTGTGTCTAGCTCAAAGTTTTTAAGAACAAAAAGTTTTCAAAATTAACCCAAGTGAATCAAGAGGAGTCATGGTTATCATTATTATCATCATCATGTTCATGATTATAAGTTTCTCTACTTTTTATTTAATCATTTTCTCAACTTCTTTTTGTTTGTTTGTAAAAGCCTTGTAGTTATGGAATTGCTAATTTTTTTAGACACTAACAGCTAATCAATTTCTCAAGACTTGATGAAAAAATTAATGAAGATAATTTTATTTATTTAATACGAAAAAGGTAAAAGATAACACATGAAAAATTAGAGTTCCTCTAAATGTGTCATTAACTAAAATTAAACTTATATTAGCTAAAAGATGACTCTTCTTCAATCCTCCTAAGGATTTGGTTCACAGCTCCTGCAATATCTTCCACTGTATTCAATTGGCTCCCATCTTCAATCTAAATCAACCCATTTATCTAGTTAAATAATTATATTTGCATTTAAAAAAGTTTGATATAGTAACTAAAACATACAGTAAAAAAAAAAAGTATTTCGAGGAAGAAGTGAGAAAATGATATGTCATTTTTTTGGTCCCTGATTATTACAAGAGTAATTATTACAATACGCAAACAAATCACAAGACATACTAAACATAGACAAGTTCAATGAATGAAACATTTGTACTAGAAGAAAGAAGAATCATTGAATCATTCACTCGAAGCCAAAACTAACAATCAACATATAGTGATTAGTCAACCATTACTACTACTTTAATTTGGTTTTGCAACCCACTAACCCTAAAAACAGTATTATATATATGCCTGCGATTTCGTTTTTTTGGTTCAATTGATTCGGTTATTTCGAGTAATCAGTTTTTCGGTTTACAAAAATTTAATCAAAATTGAAATAATCGGTCCAGTTTTGGTTCTAGTATATTTCGGGTTATTAAAATTGTACAAAACTAACCGAATATTCGGTTTAGTCAGATAATTTCGGATTCGTTCAGGTAATTTGAATAATTTTGGATTATTTTGTTCGGGTATTTTTGGTCAATTTGGGTAATTTGATTTATTTCTATAATTTTGGTTTCACTCTGTTTAATTTCGAATTAATTTCAATTTTTATAAAAAACAGAAAAACAAAATAAAATTCGGTTAACCGACCTGAATAGACGAGCGAACCCATTTCAAAATTGTTTATGATCGGTTATTGATTGTTAGCTAGAACCAAACCAAAAATCGGAAATCCCAGTTCGGTTCGAAAAAATCGCAGGGCTAATTATATATATCACTCTAATTTCGTTCATTTGCAAAAAAATATTTATCAAAAAAGGCTTGACAAAATCTATGTATCGCTTTAAATGGTGAAAAAGTGAGAAAAAATGTACCTTAACGCTGATAGAATAGAGAACAGAGTTGTCTTGAGTGGTGACGTTAAGATGGACAAGAGAGAGCTTTAGGCTCTGAATCGATGCAACCAGTTTAAGAAGCTGTCTCGGTCGTTTCTTGGCAAGTATCTTCAGATTCGCATGGCTCTCCACCATCGTCACCTCTATCTCCGCCGTTCCTTCAGCCATCGCTGATGATGAAGGCTGACTCGAGTATTGAGGAAATGCAAAGAATTCCGAGAATGGTCCAGATGAGTTGTCGGCGATTGTATTGGTCTGGTGGTCACAGGCGGCTCCGGCGTCTTCTTTGGCGGTATTTACCGGAGGCTTCATTGATTGTAAATGATGTTCAAGCTCCTTTAAGTAGTTAATGGCTCCACCTACTACTGAAGCTTGATCTCCCTTTAACCAACAACCATAGGTTTAAGCCCATAGAATTTGCAAAAAGTTTTCAAAAACTATCAAATATTTATATTTTTCGTACCTTTTTTATTTAAATATTATGTTAATTTTATCATGAATGATTTTTTATGCTGATTTTTCAAAGACTTTATTTATGGTCTAGTGGTGTGTGTTCGGGTATTCAATCAGGTTCGGATAATATTCATTCGAGTTTGAAATTTTTAGTGTGAAGCTTAGAGAAACCATATTATTAATTTCTTTTGGGTTCGTGTTCGAGTATCCTAAAAATATATTAGAAACTAATATTAATTTTTAAAAATAGATTAAATGTTGAAAAGTAACAATAAATGTCTAAATTATTTTTATATCGAGAATAAAACATTAAAAATATCTAAAACATCTAAAATTTAATATTAAACATTAAAAATATATCAAATATTTAAAAATAATAATAAATATTAAATATTTAGACTTAAGTCCAAATCTTTCGGATACTATTCTTTTCAGTTCAATTCGAATTTGATTCCAATTATTCGGATAGTAAAATTTAGTACATAAAATTTTTCCGATTCAGATTTCATACTTTTTTCAAATCGGTTTCGATTATTTTTTTTTGTTTCAATTAGTTTGTCTAACAATACACAACTAGAGATTACTATAATATTCATCAATCATGTTTCTCAAAAACTATGCCTTAAAATTTATGCATACATGCATATCTATTTGTATATAGCCTATAATGAACTAGAAGTCTAGAGCATAGGTTTTGTCTCTCATTTCTCTTCTTCACGCGTGAAGAAATCGCTAAAGATTTCACGCGCTCTCTTAACGCATCACATATATACATATAGTTTTTTTGTATGTAAAGACTACTAACCCTTTGAGCATAAGAAGGCGGCATGATCGAACGGAGAACGGCGAGGTACTCATTCATCTGTTTCCGACGATTTCTCTCGACGGCTATATGAGTCATCCTCTGATTCTCAATCTCTTCTTTATTCTTGCTACTCCTCGTCCTCCTCCTTTTCCTCCTACCTCCTCCCGAAGGGGCCGGAGGCTGAGTTTCAGTGTCGATGGCGGATCGAAGATTATCCTCGTTGTAAATGTAGTCATCACTGTCTCCACTTTTGTTTCCGTTGTAGTTAGTACTCACGAACCCTTGTTCTTTCACTAGATTAATGTTGTTCTTGGTGTTTTGTAGATCTTGATCTTCTTGTTCTAGAAAGTATAAGTCGTGTAACGTAAAGTCTTTGTAAGAGGTGTAGGAGAATGGATCTTGAGGGTAAACAACAGCTTCCAATGCCATAATTAGTGAGAGATAGAGAGGAAAAAAGTGTTTGTCTTTCTCTTTTTGACTCGAGGGAGAGAGAGACAAAGACAAAAGGTTAAGACACGCTGGGGAAATTAAAACTTGTAATTTATACGTTCACAAGAGAAAATAATTGTTTTCTAGCTCAATGAACTTAAAATTGAAAGAAGAAAGGAAAGAAACCAAAAGAGAGGAAACAAGAATGGTCAAACAAAGTTGTGAAGGTATAAGGAGATATGGAAAGAGATGGTTCATGATTTCGTTTTGCACATGAGATTGTAGACCGGTCCACAAAACCAAACAAAAGATTCTGTGTTTTTGCAGGCTTTGTGTGTTCGTCTACTTACACAAATGGTCGAAGCCAGAGAGAAATATAACAAGTACAAGTCTCAACTCACACACACGTTGCTATGAATTAATGGATTGATTCCAAAATTTGGAGATATGTTAGAGATTAGTATATCACCTTTTAGGTGTTCGAACATTTTGATTCTCTATGGGAACTTTGTTGTAATGCGTAGACATAGAGAGACAGAAATAAATCTTAAGCTATGATACTCTTGTCTCCCCTTTGAGTCCGTGTATACCTCTAACTTTTTGATTCGACACAAAAAGATGCTTTCAAAACCATTCAAGTAGGAAAAAACAGCCTCTCAAATCATTTGACATTTTTCAATGATCGTTCTAATAAGAACAGAGAATATTTTACAAGATTTATACAATGTCAATGTTTTAACTTACACAACAATGATTGAACAAATATGACACCATAACATTTTCAGGTAATTGCTTCTTCTAGGATTGGGAAAATTACTAGAATCTAGTACATTTCATTCAAAACAATCTCATATAGAAGATATCAAACCAAAAAACCGAAATCAAACTAATACCGAATCTTTAACCGAATAGATATTCAATATACAAGAAAAATTAATAATAGAGCAATACTTATATTTATTACTAATCAAATAAATTTTATTTAAAAGTAGATAAATATTTGATTTATATATTTGTTTGGTTATTTTAGATATTTTCAGAAATATTCAAATAGTTTCAAATATTTTTGGATATTTTCGAGTAGTATAAATTCAATATAATCAAATTAAATTAAAAATAAAAAATCGGTTTAAAAAAGTTCATGTTAAATACTCTAACCGAATCAAATTCAAATCAAAATATTAAAATACTCAAACGATTCTCAAAATCTTCTTCTCAAATATCCAAAAAAAGGATTATCTTAATGATCATGCCTAGGTTCTCCTACTAAAAAATAGCTAGGTTGAACAGATATAGGATTAAAAAACAATGTGATATAGGACCATGTGACCTCACAAAGCTCCTCTTCTTCTCTATATCTCATAATAATAATCTCATAATAATCTCAAACATTGGCTTCTCTCTTTTCCCGAGAGGTCTTCACACTAATTCACATTCCAAAGCTCTCTCACTCTCTCTTTCCGATCAAAAAGTGGAATAGCTTTCTGCAGCTTTACTATTTCCAATGTCTTTGTTTCCCATTTTATTTTCTAATCCATTGTGTTCATTATACTTGATTTACTCCTTATCAGTTACTAATTCTATTCTCAAAAAGTAAAATGTTTCGGTTTAAAATACGCACACTTTGATATAATTTTCCATCTATTATAACTTGTATGAAACTATTTAATAATTCTCAAAATATATTACTATACACCAAAATAAGAATATATATATATATTAATCTAGTGATAAGATATTTGATTACTTGACGTAATCTTTCGATCTATATTAATTGACAAAAAAAATACGAATTAAAAAACGACTAACTCAAAACACATAACTCGTCACCCGAGAACATGAATGTATACATCTCGAATACTCCATATATATAGTTTTTTCTATTGTCTCAATAAAAGTTAAAATTTCGACAAGGGCTCTAATTTCCAGTAAAGACATTCCATATGGTCTTTTGGTTTCTGATTAGTTGAATATTTTTAAATATTTATATACAATTTCCATGCACATTTGTTACTATGAACGAAGATGTTTTTTCTAGAACAGTGTGATAATTTCTGTATATGGTTATTATTTATCTATGCAAGTTTATGATATATTCAAATCCAACTTGAACTAAATTATGATTTTTAACCAAAAGTAATCTGAGGGTAACAGCCCGATCTTCTATATATTCTGAATATATTTAGAGACGTACTCAAATTTTAAATAACACGTCGCAAGTTTTCATTTGTCGTACTCTCTTGTCTTCTTATTTAAACGTCTTTATTTCTTAAGAATTAATTTAAAAATTAACTGCGCATTTAATTTAATACAATTCGTCATGATTCGTGTGATGCCCTTGTCATAACTTCGTCGGATTATGGAACGTATTTGACTAAGTTATTGTTTTTTTCCTTATAGAAACTATTATTCTTTATTGATTGAGTAAAACGAATATACTACTATACTAGTGAAGAAGATGAGCCACGTATTGGATTTCTTCTTTATCTCTCTAATAGGCAAAAACATTTCTCCAAATCTAAGTTACACAAAATTACCATTACAATAAGTAAGGCAGCGCTAATATAAAATCTATAGTAATTTTCAAATATTTATAACTACTTGAACAATGTATATCACGATGTGCATACTTTTATATATTATCTTGCAATCCATCAAATGGAGGAGATAATAGACTTGGAGAAATAAATACTACATTGCTCACCAATAACATGTTGATGCATATTTTTATTTTCAAGAAAATTTTTAATATCAGATAGAAAGATTTAATTGTACAAAATGTCGAATCGTTTATCCAACTGTCTATGATAAACTCGCCAGTAAAATTTTAATAAATTCACATCATAAAATTTGATGTAAACTATATAACTTAATTCATTTTTCGAAAATGGTATGACCCACATATAAGTGAGGTAGATGCATAAACTAATGTTGTGCATACCACTGGATGCAAACTTCTCAGTCAAGCATATTATATCTTCCTTACAACCACAATACATGCATTAAATATGAGAATTTCTTCAATCATCATTATGAACATAAAAAAATAACACAAAATAAGAAGATATACAAATTTCAAAAATACTTTTGTTTTTTTTACCGATTATGACTTTATTGTTCTTGGTATCAATTAAGTCGACCATCCTTACTGTAATAAATTAATAAATAAAATGATTAACAACTAAGCATTACGACAACAAAACAAGTTAACTAATTTACAATCTAAAATATATTAGAATGTTGAGATTAGCATGTGGGTGATTATGGTCTCGATTAAATCATGTGTTCATCATATTTCACATTTATATTTTATATAATCTATACTCATAATCCACGATGATCTTCTTATTCTTGATAACCTACATAAAATTTATTTATTTTTGGCTCAAATGAATAACATTATTATATGCTATTTTAAATCTGTAGAGTCCAATAATATAATGATGTTTATAATAATGTTATTCATTTGAGCCAAAAATAAATAGATTTTATGTAGATTGAATAAGAAGATCATCGTGGATGTATGAGTATAGATTGTATAAAATATAAATGTGAAAGATAATAAACACATGATTTAATCGAGTGAAATCCTAAAATTTTTAGATTGTAATCACCCACATGCTAATCTCAACATTCTAATATGTTTTAGATTGTAAATTAGTTAACTTGTTTTATAGCATGCGAGCTAAAATTATTCTTAATTGTGATTTTCTTATAAACGTCCCATATGTAATTTCCTAAACTCTCATAACTGAAAAATTATAATTCAAAGAGTAAAAAAAAGATTATTGCACAAGATATGTACAAAAATATAATTGATATGTTGTTCAAAGAGAAAAACATTAAATACAACCAAATAATCTTGAATTGTGATGTATAAATTGTCGAAATCGTTCACTAATAATAATATGAGTCAAATAATCTTGAAGCATATATAAGTTCTATGTATATCTAACCTCACTATTGACGTAAACTAAAAAGCTAATAATATGCTAACTTAGACAAAGTAGATAGTTTCTTAGAGATATTAAACAATAAGAAATAGTGTCTGGATTGATAATCTAACTTTTATTAGTAAAAATGCTTCCAAACACCACACACAACCAAATACAAAAATTTGTAATTGGTTGTTAAAACAGAAATGTATATAGAATAATTTTGAAAGTTTAGGAAAAATCGAACATTTTTGGAATATTGAAAAGAACAAGAGACCGATGATTTAAAAGCATCATTTCATTTTGGAATACGCAGATGAAGTACACATGCAATAATCATGCATAATTTGGCAGAGACTGGTCACGAGGTAACGCTATTATCACTCTCGGTACATCGAAAAAACAATCACCTCCAAAATGTTTTACTTAAGAAATCTTTGCGACTGAGGAAGTAACAATCTGGAGAGTCCCATTGCTCAAAGACGATAGAAGTGACATCGTTTTGCTGAAATTCCTAGCTCAAGAACTTCAAAAAGATTCCTTGGCAATGCTCAAGAACACAATCAACTGGCGAAGGGATTTCAAGATCAACGAACTTGTCAAAGAAGATTTCGTTGATGATTGTGTTCATGCACACCTACGACCGAGAAGGCCATCCCGTGTGCTACAATGTTTACGGTGAGTTCCAGGACAAGGAGCTTTACAACTCCATTCTCTGATGAGGAAAAAGACAAAACATTTCTTGAGGATCATGATTAGTTCTTGGAGAGAAGTATAAGGAATCTCGATTTCGGCTCTGGTGGAGTTTCCACCATTTTTTCAGGTTAATGATATGAAGAATTCTCTAGACTTGGGTAAAAAAGAGCTTAGATCAGCTACCAAACAAGTTGTGGAGTTACGTCAAGATAATTACCCTGAGTTTGTCATTAAACAGTACCTCACTTTGATCCCTCAAGACCTTCTGTTTATGCTCTTTTCAGTACTTGTGTTTGAAAACTTGTTCTAACTAAAGCAGAACAAAGTATCATTATGTTTTATTGAGCTGGTTGTCTCTCATGGTCTAGATTGAAACATGATAAAAATTCTGGTTGAATGTCCTGTTCATCAATTTTTTAGGCTTTCATCAATGTTCCTTGGTTGTACCTTGTGTTTTACACTGTGATTGGTCCGTTCATGACACCACGATCAAAGAGCAAACTGCTATTTGCTGGTCCATCAAGATCAACCGAAACCCTTTTCAAGTAACCTTTGAACGATTCACTTGTTTGTATAGTCTCTCAAGACTTTCTAACTTATGTTTGAAAAATGTTTACTCTACATACATCTCACCGGAGCAAGTCCCATTACAATATGGAGGATTGAGTGTTGATCCTTGTGATTGCAATCCAGACTTCTCCTTGGATGATCCAGCCTCGGAGGTCATTGTTAGGCCTGGAACAAAGCAAACTCTTGAGATCATAATCTACAAGGTTAGTGCATTTATACTATTTCCAATGCTCACTAAAATTTTTGTGAAGTCATAATGTAAGTTGTTACTGACGCAGAAATGTGAGATAGTGTGGGAGATAAGAGTGATTGAATGGGAGGTGAGTTACAGGGCAGAATTTGTGCCGGAAGAGAAAGATGCGTATACTGTTGTGATACAGAAACAGAGGAAGATGAGACCAAGAGATGAACCAGTGTTAAACCAGAGCTTCAAAGTGAACGAACTTGGCAAGGTATTACTCACAGTGGACAACCAAACCTCTAAGAAGAAGAAGCTCGTTTACAGGTTTAATGTCAAATCTCTCTAATTAAGAAAAAAACAAATCAAAATCTTCCAAACTTTTGTTGATTTACAAAAAAAAAGTGGATTCTAGACATTTGTTTTTCTTTAAAGAACTGCAAGTGTGTTTTGTAAATGTGTAATGAGTGTTTGCTTAAGTCTCAACCGTTTTATTGGTTGTGTCTGTTTGTGAAATCAATTGTAATACGGCTAAGTAGGTGTCTTGCAACATCAAGTTTAGTACGTTTATTACATACATCTATTATATTAAAACAGAATAAATCTACTTAAAAAGTTATAATGGACTCTTTCATTTAATAATTAGACAAAATAAATCATATTTATTTCTAACCATATTATTTGCTATACATAATTATCAATTTATCATTAAACTATTTTATTAATAAATAGGTAAATTAACCACAAGATTTTCTACTTAAACAAAAATTCGAATATTAAAAGT
>OVAO01004054.1:0-10591 GCA_900406285.1 Biscutella auriculata
TTTCAGGGAGGAAACCATGAATCTATGAGCGTGTCAAATTCATGATTGTGTCAAATTGATGATTGTGTCAAATTCATGAATGTGTCAAATTCATGAATGGTGTCAAATTCATGAATTTGTATTCATGAATATGTCAAATTCACGAATTTGTCTTCATGAATGTGTCAAATTCACGAATTCGTATTCATGAATGTGTCAAATTCACGAATTCGTATTCATGAATGTGTCAAATTCACGAATTCGTATTCATGAATGTATCAAATTCACTAATTTGTATTCATGAATGTGTATTTACATTTTGTCCAAACTCACGAATTTGTGTTTCGTCTTCAAATTCACGAATTTGAATGCATGAATGTGATTTAGCAAAAAAAATAAAAAAAATTGAAAGGGCATTTTCGTCATAAAATTCAAACTCTTGAGACAAAAGTGACAAAACTGACAAATTGTTTTCTAAAGTGTCAAAAATGACAAATACTTCTAAAAAAGTGTCATAATGGACAAATCTCTCTATTATCTATCAGCTAACCTCGATTTCCTTGACTATGGTTTAAACTTAACTACTGCAGTTATTTTACTAATCATTATAGCCTTGTTCCATAACTATAGTTACTTTTATATTTGACTTCGTTTAAACAATATAATTTTGACATACTTCTACTTTATCGTACTCATGTATAGAAATTATCAACCGTCAAGGCGATCGACACTCGCCTAAATTAAATCATAGTATTTTCGTTATACTATAACATATGTACCGTTATTGCTAGAATTTTATAAAAGGAATTAATTATAAAAATTTCCGTAATATTATTTTAGAGTTATTTTTTTGAATATTATTAAAAATTACATGAACTACTACTAAAATCAATTAAAAGAATAAAAATAAAATATATTCATCAAAGATAAAATAAAAAATTTTATGTATAAAAATTTAATGAAAAATATATATTTTAAAAGATATTTGGATTTTTAATAGATAATATAGTTATAATAAATTAAATTTAATTTTAAATATATTAAATTAGATTTAAATGGATATATAATATTCAAAAAATATCTTTAAAAAGTTTCACATTTAAGAAAATATAAATTAATTATACTTTAAGCTATAGGAGCAAAGACATGTCGAAGTGAAAGTCTCTCAAATTCTTGAATGTAAATTACTATAAATAAGCTAATATGATATATTGTTGAATTTCAAGTCAGAAACATAACTTAGTTCACCGTTCAAATTACACAGTTTTTTTTTATCTAATTCGTTTGTTAAATCAAATGATTATGTTATAATTATTAAATATCTCTATAATATTATTTTAGAGTCACTTTATGAATATGAACTTAAAATCATTAAAAATTATTGAGAAGTTATGAAATAAAAATCAATTTAAAGAACAAAATAAAAATATTCATTAAAAGTAAAACTGAAAAGATATGTACAACATTTATTGATAATTCAATATTTTCAATAGATATTTCAGTTATTATTATAATAATTTAAAATTAATAATTTTTAATATATTTTGTAGGCTCTAAATAAAATTCTCATAGTATTATTTCAAAAGACATTCATGGATATAAACTTATAAAAATTAAAAATTATATTATATACCATTAAAAATAAAATATTCATTAAAAATAAAATTAGAAATATATATAGTTTAAATCGAGATACAACTTCACAAGAATACTTTTAAACCATACTGAAATTAAACGAGTAGAAGGAGAAGATGGTCTTTACGAAGAGGAACAATAAAATGTTATAGAAATGTTATTACACACCATATTTGTAGGAAGCCCTTCTGAAGAATTAACCAGTAAAAACTTGTTTTAACAAATCTTAGATGTCCAACTCTATGAGATTTTAAATGGTATAAAGATATGTTTATAACAAACATATTCCAAAGAAATGACCACAATCAACTATTTTGGGAAGAAAGGTTTATTGATGGTCTACCTTTGTTTTTTGCAGAACGATTAACTAGTAAATTAAAGGACTTTTCTCGAGGACAACCAGTACCATGTGATTCAATAACCTATGGTTATCAACGACCTATTCCACCTTTTAGGGAAAGCGAAGAATACACAAATATAAAAACATCTCACAGTCACGTCCAAATTATAGAAACAATTGTAAAATACCAAGACATAAATCTACTGAATGTAAAATGAAAAAGAAAATCAATGAAATTTTCCACGATCAACCATATATAAAAGAAAAACAAGAAAAACTACTCCTTTCCGACACTGAAAACTCTGAAGGTTTCAGTGGTAATGAACCATATATAAATATAGTAGAAGACCGAAGTGAATCGTCATATGAAGATTCTTGTAATTACTCAGATGACATTTGCAATTGTAAAACAATAAATGTAATTATTAAAGACATAGATAAACAATTTCTAATAGATAAAATAGATGATCCAGAAACTAAAAAAGAGTACTTACTAAAACTAAAAGATTTTGTACAGAGAGAAAACCAATTTTCTACCCACAACCTTTTAGCCTAAATATAAAATACTTGTAACATATCATTCTCCATCATTATTTAAGCAAGTATCTACTGTGAGTTACAAGGAGAAGTTAGGAATTTAAAAGCTCAAGTAAAAGAATTACAACAAATAGTTCATCAACAACAATTTGAACAATTACAGATAAATGCTAAAATAGCCTTAATCGAACCAAAACTCCATCACTTGATACCTTGTTCTTCACCTCAACCATCCGCAACTAGTTCTCAAACCCCAAAAAAACCTAAAGAAGAAGAATAATATAATCAAATAATAAATAAGATTAACTACCAAAATAGTATACTAAAATTACATCACATATTGGATATGATTTAAAATTAGAAACAATAGCGCTCCTAGATATAAGCGCATATTATAATTGTATTAGAGAAGCTATAGTCCCAACAAAATATTATGAAAAACATATGGAAATTAAGTAGTGCAAACGGAGGTAGTTTAAAAGTAAATTATAAATTACCTAAAAAGCCAAACTTTGTAACAAAAACTATTGTTTTAAAACACAATTTAATCTTGTACAAAACTTAAGTCAAGAGGTCATACTAAGAACTCCCTTTTTCACACAAATTTATCTATTTAAAGTCACTGAGCTAGGAATTACTACAAAAGTAGTAGAAGAAAAATAACATTTGAACTTTTATATGCAATTAAAAGTAAAGAAATCATATCTTTACAAAATTCCACGACAGAAAAAACTATAAACTTAATAAACAAAAACATATACAATATCTTCAGCAAGAAATAAAATACAACCAAATAGAACATCAGTTATAAGATCCTCAAGTAATCAATAGACTTACAAAACTAGAAAATGAGTTGTTAAACCAAATATTTTTGGAAATCCCAAATGCATTTTGGGAAAGAAAGAAACATATAGTTGAAATCCCTTATGAAAATGATTTCAATGAAAAAAATATTTCAACTAAAGCTAGACCTATACAAATGAATCAAGAACTATTAGAACATTGCCAAAAAGAAATTAAGAGCTATTAGAAACACATTTAATAAGAAAATTTAAATCACATTGAAGTTGTTCGACATTTTATGTTAATAATCAAGCCAAAAAGAGAGAGAAGTACCTCGTTTAGTAATTAATTAGAAACCATTAAACAACGCTCTACAATGGATAAGATACCCAATACCTAATAAAGGAGATTTATCAAAAAAGATTATACGATGCCTGCATATTTTCTAAATTTGACATGAAAAATGGATTTTGGAAAATATAAATAGCTGAAAAATAAGTATAAGACTGCATTTATTGTTTCATTTGGTCATTACGAATGGAACGTTATGCATTTTGGTTTAAAAAATGCACCATCCGAATTTCAAAATATTATGAACGAGATTTTCAACCATATACTACATTTTCTATAGTATATACATATGACGTTTAATATTTTCAAAATCTATTGACCAACATTTTACGCCAACATCTAGATCAATATAATTTCCTGATGAAATAAAAGAACAAACTCAATTAAAAATATTTTTAGGATGCCTAAACTATATTTCTGATTTCTTTACCTAATCTAAGAAAGATGGTTCAACCATTGTTTCAGAGACTGCAAAAGAATCCATTATGTACCATGGTCGATTCAACATACTAAGTTAGTCTAAGACATTAATAATAGGGTTACAACATTACCATGTCTAGTGATCCCACATCCAAATGCATTTATGAGAGTTGAAACGGATGCATCATATATAGGTTGTGGGGGAATCCTTAAACAGAAATTGTCAGAGTCTACCCAAGAGTCCATAGTCCGATATCATATAGGGGTATGGCTTGGACCCCAAAAGATTATTCTACCGTTGAAAAAGAGGTTTTATCTATAGTAAAACGTTATTTCTAAGTTTCTCGATGATTTCATTAACAAACGGTTTTTACTTAGAGTCGATTGCAAATCCGCTAAAGAGATTTTACAAAAAGATCTTAAGAAACTTGGTTTCTAAACAAATTTTTGCAAGATGGCAAGCTATATTATCGGTTTTCATTTTGGATACACAATATATAAAAGGAGAAAATAATTTTTTACATGATTATCTAAATAGAGAATATTTACAGGGAAAAAATCAAGATCAAAATGAGTGACAAACAAAAGAAACCGATAACGGCATCCGATTAAGTCAAGACCCAACCACACCTACAAGGGAAAAATATAACCACTACCAACCAATTTTCCGTCTTAGCAGAATTTCCTTCCCTATCTTATGCAAAAGTCGTTCACCCACAAACTTCCAAACAACTTACTCCATCTATCCCCCAGAAAAATACAAAACCAAAATCATCCTACTACCTAAAAACACAACACCAAACCTTATTACAACCTCTTTTACCAAATCCATATCACTCAAAGATTTAAGTATTTAACCCTTTTACAAACCTTTTATTTTATGAAGATAGCCAATACCTTACCGATAACCGCACCAAAAATCGTACATTCTACGAATTTATCCTTGTCGATACCAAATCCATCGAAATAACCCACCACAACAATAAAATAGACTCAAACCTCATCTCTTATTCCACCTGCAAAATCCTCAAAGTATGCAATGCCCAAGACCTTGGATTCATGGATTCTCACACCATGAAACCATTTTTCATTCCCGGTTACCACATGTCAGGGTTCACCTACATAGACTACCAAAAAGCCTTCTTACCTATGATCACTCCTGGTTTTTCTCCTTTGATTTTCACTGCAAAAAACAATACCAAGATATTTTTATGAATTGTGGCATTGGTTTGATCCATGTGATCAGATTTATCCATCTCACCTACCAAAAGTAGCTTTACCATACTACACTAAAAACGAAAAATACGAACCCATAGGGCCCGTGCCTAAAATAGCCTTCCACATCGACATGGGATACCCTGGATACTATCATGGCACTTCAACCTTATCCCCTTTTTATAGGATATGTCATTTTCCCTAGTTCGGGAATACATAGTCAAATGGTGGGACAAATACAACATGGATTGATGCCCCCTTACCAACCTGGAGAAATGTATACAAACTCATCAACAAATTCAACACTCAGTAGCGGCAACATCTCGAACTCTACCACTTGTGAAGACTACAAATACACAATCCAAGAAGTCAAATCCAACCAGTCCTACTGGATCAACCACATCATTCTACGGATCAAAGAAAAGCAAAGATAAACTTAAGAAAATTCTCGAGGCGATAGCTATGTAAATGTCATCCTCTGATAATAAAGACGAATTTACACAAGAAAGTCATCCTCAAGACCAAGATACTAAAATAATTCAATATTTAAAGACTCAACACGACGTACTAAAAAAATGAAAAGTAAAAATGAAAAATGAAAAGAAAAAACTGAAAAAGAATAAATAGAAAAGAAAACAAAATGAAAAGGAAAAAAACAAAACAAAAATGAAAAGTACGATTACAAATTAAGCAAGAAAAAGTTTGTGCTTTTATGGTATAAATTATTACAGGATATTCAAGATTCAAGAAGGAGACAAATACTTCAATCAGCAAGATAATGAATACTCAAAAAGAATACGAAATTCCAATCAACAAATACTTATTCAAAGTATGGAGAAAGAAGACATTACTCCACCACTCCACCTAATAAGAAGACAAACACATGAATGCAATAAACAAGATATGCCTGACATAGGAGACAAGACTACTCAACTCTCAGTACATGCAAGACTTCTAAAGAAGACACATCAACCTATTAAACTTACTCAACACTACCATAACAAGAAAATGACACATCATGTATTAAGCTAGAAAAATATCATTTTATGTTTCAATAAATAGGGAAGGGCACTCTTAGCTTTAGGGCATAGTGAACTTCAGAGAAAATCACTAAGTCATCCCTGCAAAAACTTTCTCTAAGTTTTCTATTGTACTTTTAAGGTTTGTATTTCTAATCGTTTAATTTTATCAAAGCTTAATAAAGTACGTTTAATCATATTCTTTTGTAAAGTTATTAAAAATTTCTTATATACCAAAGTTTAGTTTATGTACAAGGTTTTTCAACTCTGTATTTTTTCATTAGTAATTTATTCAAGTAATGGTATCAGAGCCAAAAACGTTTTTATCTTAAGTATATAACCTTACGAATTTTATAAAGAGTGTTTTGCCTTTTAAACATCTTTCAAGCCACAACTTATATGTTTAATTTGGGGTTTAGTCTCTTGTCTAGATCATCTTTTTAGTTTTCTCAAGTACGTTGGTAAGCTAGTGTTCTAGCTCGTTGGTAAACTGGTGTTCCCGTCCTGGTAAGACTTTAGAATGTTTTAGTGCATGGAGTTTAAAACAATTTAAACATGGCATCTAAGGTTAGAAAGTTGTTTAAGTCAAAGCATGCATCTTCTCCTGCATCTCAAAAAACAATAAACTCAAGAGAAATTATGTCCAAAATATCAATTTTTAATCAACAAATATCAAAAGATCAATTACCTCATGTTAATCCAGAAAATATATATCAAATAGAAAATTTTGATTTTAAAATTGTATATACAATTAAAGAACATGAACAAACCTTATCCTTGCAAAATGAATTTGAAGAAATTAAATTAATTTTTTCTATGGCTTTAGAAAGTTATAGAAAAAAAGAAATTTAATTATATTCATTTGGGGTAATCCAAATAGCAATTAAACCTTTATCTCATACAGGGATTGATTCTCCGATCCATATGTTACTACAAGATAAAACACTTTTAAAATTTGAAGATTCATTATTTGGAGCCGTACAATCTAATTATGTAACAGAACTATATATTTTAATTGTGCACCAAATTTTCAAGTAAGCTTACATGACCCAACTATATTTAATATGTTAAACGTACATCTACCTGGAATTAAATTTCAACAAGATATACATGGTTATTTATTGTTTTGCCGAATTTAGTGCAAGCAATCTACATCTGAGTGTAATCCTTGATGTTTGTTGCAAGATGATAAAGGAGAGACAACGATATTAGTTGTGCATAGTCATGACACCCCCCAACAACTACCTACACACCCAAACAATTAAAATGGATAGAGATTACAATCCCTGACCAATGGAAAATAGATATAACTCAACCACCAAGAAACGTTGAACAAAAAGAAATTACAAGTATAACAGAACAATATGATGGAAAAATATTGTTAAAATTTGGATCCTTCAGAGATCCACCCTCGTTAAAAATAAGCTCGCTTCATCCAAGATCCTCTTTCTCTAAATATAGAACTGGTCAAGCCAGTCCTGAATCAGAAGAAAGTATTGAACAAACCATCATTAGAAATCCAGGAAAAAGACCTATCAACTTCCGTGCACCTATTGTTGAACCAATTCAAAATTGTGAAGTAGACTCTAATTTCCCTACTTCACCAACAATCTCCGATTTCAAGTCAATAAATGTTATTTCCAAAAAATTTGAAATAGATAAGAAATATATTAGAGAAGAATTTATATCTATGATAAATGAAAATAAAAGAAAATGGTATTTCAAATCTATTCCTAAAGAATTAATTATCTCCATTCGAGAAATTTGGTACGATCATATGAAAAGTATGGAATATAACATTTCATTTTTCACATGGTTAGAATCATACACTCTAAAAAATAAAATAGACTACCTTACCAAAATAAATCTATTAACAATAGTTCAACTTTATATACAAATTAAGAATTAACTTAAGAGATGACTTTAGTAAACAACCTAGACTTATTCACTTTCTTCTCTTTCTACCTAGATTTTTTACCTCTTTTATATACACCTTATATATTTCTTTCTCATTATTAACCTACTAAACTTTTATTCTCTTGAAAATTAACTCTATCTAATAATTAAATAAAATCACAATTAAAGAAAAGAAATTACGTTTTATAGAATCACTTGTGTAACTGAATCTTCCCATTTAAATATAGATTCCAAATAGTACAAAATTTTTAATGTGTAATATGAACCGACTGAAACAAAGATTCCAACATCATATTTCTTTTGAATTGTGTAATATGAAATTTTCTCATCGAAACATAAATTTCAAATAAAATTGATTATTATAAATCTAATTAAGAATATGTTTTAATTTATGTGTATACGTAATATATATGTATCTAGTTGGTTCACTATTTATCGATGATTTGTTAAATAAAAGGATCTAGCTCCACTTCAAATATTTGTTAATAAGTTTTATGTCGTCATAAAAAATTATGTCCATTCGCCATTGTTTGCAAGAAAAAACAAAGTGATCATTTTTGGAGATTGTCTCTTAATCTAAAATCATAAATATCAAATTTTGAAATTAAGAAAACTTACTTTTTCAAATTGGTTTTTGTTTACTCTCCAATTCTTTTCACATAATTGAATTCAATAAACACAATTATATTTATCAATAGAAATAGAGAAATCAATCTATATTTTTCAAAAAAAGAAGAAATAGAGAAAACAAACAAGAATCTTAAGGAGAAAACAATTTTGATTTCAATGATTTAGTTTGAAAATTTTGTTTTAATTGGTGGTTTTACTTTAAGAGGAAATTGATTCTTAATGAATCTCAATTTAGTTAAACGTGATTTTTTTTTTCAATTTGTGAAAACGTGATTTCTTTTTTTTTTTTAGTTGTGATTTTATTCAATTATTAAATAGAGTTAATTATAAAGACAATACAAGTTTAGGTAGTTAATAACGAGAAAAAAATATATGAGGAAGATGAGGAAGTGAAGATGAGGTAGTGTTGTGCTTGCACCTTCTCACCAGGTGGGGGCTTCGATTCCCCATGGGAGCGTTGCTCCTCATTCCATTATGGAAGTATTTGGCTATTGGGTCGGCCTGTTGTGGCCCAAACAAGTTGACAAAAAAAAAAGTATATGGTGTTTACTAAAGTCATATCTTAACTTAATGGTGAAAAAGTAAAATCGGTCATCCACCTCTAAGAGATTTAAAATTATATACAACTCAAAGACAAATAATAGCTACATTTTTTAGAACGGGTGCAAATAGAGATGATAGAGAATCAATAACTATGATAAATATGAAAATAATATATGAACAAAATAATTTCCAAAATCAAATATTACATACAATATCACGACAAATAGACCATATATATAATAAACTAGAAAAAGAAGAAACTAGTCTAATTACAAATTTCCAACCCTTTTCACATCGCTAAATACAATATCATCATCCATTTCAAACAATTATCAAAACCAATAAAATTTCCCGAAAATAAAATATTAAAAATTATAGTAAATAGGCTAGATAACTTAGATAAAGGTAAATGAATGAATAATATAGATTGAAATAGTCAAACAAATACAGATGGAGAGATAGAAATAAATCGAATAAAAAAATAGAAAAATCAACGAAACTGTATTTTTTTTTTTTTTTTTTTTTTTTTTTTTTTTTAGGGNTGATGGCGAATACGTTTCATGATAATTTCTAAGAATACCACACATTTCTCTAGTTACTAATCTATCTTTTTATTAGTTTTTGATATTCTAAAGGAATGGTTATATTTTATACTTTCATGTTTAATGTGTTTTTATATTTTCAAAGTACCCTTAGAGATTATCACCCGACAAAGAATAAAAGATTAAGTATCAAATTGGTGCAAATTGCCAATATTTTATTAATATATATATATATATATTTGTAGTATGATAGCGATAAGACTATATTATATTTATATATTGTTGTAAAAAAAATTATATTCTTTTTTCATAATAAGTGATGTTATAACCAAATTTATTTGTTTCAAATTAAGCAATGTTTTCAACGTTTAATGAAGAATTAATTGCAGTCTTATTTTAAATAATTATTTTTATTTTGTTTCCTATTTTTCTATTGGTTAATTTTCAGTTAGGTAGATGATAAATGATGTTTTATTTTTGAAAACATAAGAAATTAAATGATTATTAATCTTGTGTGCAAAAACTTTAAACATCAATTAAAATGAAACAGAGAGAGTATATAGTTAATTCAAAAGGGAGAGATTCTGATCTCAATCAATTGACTATTAATAGTTAACTAGAACTGAACCCGCACCATGTGCGGATATTTTAATTAACATTAACTTTTTAAAATTATAAAT
>OVAO01004058.1:0-10588 GCA_900406285.1 Biscutella auriculata
AAAAACACAAGCCTCGCGTGAGCTCCAAGCAAGATCTGTGTTGTGATTAATTGATTATAAGTAATGTCAAGAGTGCTAGTTTGATTCGAAAGATAAGAAACTACAATGTCTAAGAGAGTTTATCATAGACACTACACTGTCTTCATAATCAGTGTACGAGTTGAGAATCGCGTTTACACGCTGAGATAGGAAAAACAATATGACTCAACAATGTCGGAAAAACAACCTTTTTCATCAGTGATGATACTGAAGCAAACCAGAAGTTAACAACTGAGTCTGTTCCAGCACTCTGCAGTTTTACTTCAGTTAAGCAGTAAAACACTTTGAGTTAAAGCAGAGGCTTTGTTTACAAAGCTAAAACGTAGCATAGTACCGAGGAAAAAGCATCATTCCTCACCTTGCTCAACATATTTCACCTAAAAATGTACGTGGCTACTATGTTGAATGATCCATTACTGTAGAAATATATGACCCTGAGATCCCAAAACACACAAGATTACGTATAACTAATCTGAATAACATTATACTTTATTTAAATATAGTCTTTATGATCACATATTAGATTAGGCCAAAATTTAAGAGCGTAAGACCATCTTTAATGGCAAAAAATTGGAATATCTTAACCAAAAATATTAATAAAATATTAGTTCAGAAGGTATCTTAAAAGATTCTTGGGCCTTTTTATTAATAAAAAATTAAGAGTGTATCTTAAATTTAAGAATTGTATCTTAACTAAGATGTTTTAGATTGGATTCTTAAATCATTTTATTAATAAAATATTGTTAAATTATTATTTTAATATCAAGAACCTTTGTTTTTTAAATTGTACGTTGTACATGCTCTAAAATCCCAAAATTTATGACTACACCTAAATACCTAATTTTTCTTTATGCCATTTAACAAATTATTTTTAAATGGTGTACTTTGTAATAAAAAAATGATTTATGTGATGTATTTTGTAATAAACAGTATTGTTATGATATATTCAGAATTGACTTAACAAATATAAGAATGTATAATCTTTTAGCTAGACTTTTTGGTAGAAATAAGATGACGAGATGGATGTAATGTAAACATGTTGGTACTAGTGTGGAGTAATTGAATTGGTGTTGTTGTATCGATATAGTGTTTTACTTTTTATAAGGCGTCAGACAGTTAAACTTAAATATGAATCTAGGCTTTGAATATTTGGTTATAAAAAAGTAGTAGATCATGGCCAAATCTTAGGTTTGTTTACTTTGCCGAATTTGTTTCACCGTTTGCAAAGTTCCTAATTCATAAGTACATAATGATATCACATGTACCTGATTAATTGTTGGAGAACTCCTCGTCGGCCTGAGCCTTCGGGTATGGTTTCTCATAATATCGATTTGATTTTGCTTCTTTGGATATCTAAAATTTAGAATCATTTAGTAATTATTAATTAGGCTCAATTTGGATACCTCTCAATTTCCGGTCAGTTCGGATAATTTTAAAAAGAATCATTAAGAACCAATACTATTATGGATTCAATTTGGTTCCGTTCGATTTAGTTCCTATTGTATCTGAAATACTAAAATAGTATCCAAAATAACCAAATACCCGTTACAAATCCAAAAATAACAATTTTAACTAAATATTTTTACATAATTTAATTATTTTAGATATTTGGATCAAAACTAATTAATATTTTCGTTCTTAATAATTATAATTTTTGATTTTTAGGTTAATATAATTAAAATTTTCATATATTTTGGTTATTTAAATATAAATATAACTAATGTTTTAGATATATAATTATATTTCAGATCTTTCAGGAATTTATTCGATTCTCGGTTCGATACCTTTTTCGGTTTGATGACATTTAGATTTTTCGGTTCTGGATAATTTGCCAGGTTTTGTACAAGCACTCTTAAGTTCTTTGAGACGTTGAGATGTTGAGAGTGACGATGCTACGTTCCATAAATAAAAACTTGAGCAATCTAAGAAACCATACACAAACCCATTACCCACCTAAGGAACATGTCGACTTCCGAACGATCATCATCACCGATCGATCCTAGAACCGGTTTCTGCAATGCAAACTCCACATTTTATAGTAAACGTAAACCATTGCCACTTCCGGCAAACACCTCACTCGACGTCACCACTTTTGTATCCTCTAAACCCCACTGTGGCACAACCGCCTTCATCGACGTCGCCACAGGCCACAACATAAGTTTCTCCGATCTCTGGAGATCCGTATATAACGTCGCTGAGTGTCTCCACGACATGCGCATACGGAGAGGCGACGTTGTACTTATCCTCTCTCCCAACTCCATATCCATCCCTGTAGTTTGCTTCGCCGTCATGTCTCTCGGTGCCATCGTCACAACCGCCAATCCTCTCAACACCGTTGGTGAGATCTCCAAACAGATCGCTGATAGTAAGCCAACTCTCGCTTTCAAAACTCCTGAGCTAGCTCCTAAACTCGCCGATTCCAGTTTATCCGTCTTACTCGATCGTGGGGAGGAACTCACCAGAGGACTGAGAGTCGTTGGGATTCTGAGCGAGATGATGAAAGAAGAACCAAGTGGTAGTCGAGTCAAAGACTGAGTTGAACATGATGACACAACGATGCTTCTATACTCGTCGGGGACAACATGAAAAAGCAAAGGAGTGAATTCATCTCACGGGAACTTAATAGCACACGTGGCGAGATACATCGCTGAGCCATTTGAGCAGCCATATCAGACTTTCCTCTGCACCATTCCGATGTTCCACACCTTTGGATTACTGAACTTCGTTTTGACCACCGTAGCATTAGGTTCTACGGTGGTGATTCTCCGGAAATTCGACCTACAAGAAATGATGGCGGCGGTAGAGAATTACAGAGCCAGAACACTGATTTTAGTTGCGCCGGTTTTGGTTGCTATGATGAATGGAGTAGAACTCATCAAGGGAAAATACGACGCGAGCTCCCTGAGAACGGTGAGATTGTTGGTACAATTGGATTTGGTTTAGCTGAAGAACCAAAGCTGGTTTAGTTGAGTTGAATTAGTCAGCTCTGTTTCTTGTTTATTCCGTGAAGATCACGCCACTTGCGGATCAATTCATTAGAGTTAGTGCTTGAGTTAGTTGTTCACTCTTCCTGTTTTATAGGACATTTTCTGTTTCATTGTAAGGCTTATAAGCCAACGTTTTAGTCTTAATCAAAGTACGTTTTCAGCAAGCTTTCTATTCTCTTATTCACTACAAAGTGGTATCATAGCTCGATTGCTTAAAACCAGAAAACGAGAGATCGAAGCCGAGGCTTCAAAGAGAGAAAGAAAAAGGAAAAGATGAGTGAGGACAAGATGAAGCTACCTAAATTTGATGGTCATTGGGATCATTGAAGTGAAGTTATGGAGAACTTCTTTCGGGCAAAAGGGTTATGGAACATGATTGAGATTGGTCATGAGGAGATTACAATCGCCACGGTTCTAACGCAAGAACAGAGGAAAGCATACGATGAAGCTGTGATAAATGATCACAAAGTGAAGAATTATCTCTATCAAGCCATAGATAGAGTGACTTTCGAGCAAATATTGGACAGGAAGACGTCCAAGATAATCTGGAACTCGATGAGAAGCAAGTTTGGAGGCAATGCATGAGTGAAGCGATCACTTCTGCAAAAACTGAGAAGGGATTTTGAAGTTTTGGAGATGAAAGAAACTGAGAAAATCGAGGAATACTTCACACGTGTTTTGGCCATCACAAACCAAATGAGAAGCAATGGAGAAGAGATAGATGACACCAAGGTAGTGGAAAAGATTCTCAGAACTCTTAGCGCTAAATTCATGTATGTAGTAGTCTCTATAGAAGAATCGAAGGATATAGAGAATATTACACTTGATGAGCTTCCGAGTTCTCTGGGAGTCCATGAACAGAAATTCAAAACGATAGAAAGAAAGGAAGATCATGTTTTAAATGTGAGTTATGGAAGAGGAAATGGAAACTGAGGGAGAGGAACGTATGGAAGGGGAAGAGGTCGCGGTCGAGGTAGATGACCAATAGACAAAAGCACAATTGAGTGCTATAAATGTCACAAACTTGGACATTTCAAGAATGAATGTCCAATGTGGGAGGAAGAGGCGAATTATGCGGATATGGATGAAATTATGCTGCTGATGGCGTATGTTGAGACTGAAGAAGAAGAGTACGAAGACAATGTTGATGATGAAACATTGTTGATGGCTCACACTGAAGAACAAAACAAGCTGCAGAACAGATGGTTCCTGGATTCAGGTTGTTCTAATCACATGAGTGGAGACGAGATGGCGTTTCTAAGTCTAGACACAACATTCAAACACTCGGTGAAACTGGGGAATAACAAACGCATGGAAGTCGTTGGTAGAGGGAACGTGATGCTGACACTAAATGGGTACACTTACACTGTAAGTGATGTCTATTATGTTCCAGAGCTTAAAAATAACCTTTTAAGCCTTGGACAACTTCAAGAGAAGAAGGTGAGCATATTAATTCAGAAGGGAGTATGCAAGATATTCCATGAAGAAAGAGGGTTGATTGCATAAAGCAAAATGAGCCCGAACAAGATGTTCGTGTTGGTTAATCAAACAGATGAGAAGGAGCGATCAAATGAAAACAAATGCTTAAAAGTCAATACTGAGAATGTTCCAAAACTGTGGCATGAGAGGTATGGGTATCTAAATCACAGAGGGATGAAGACACTGCAAGTTAAGGATATGGTTCATGGTCTTCCAGCCTTCGACATACAAACATTCACATGCACTGAATGTCTAATCGGAAAACAACCAAGGAAGTCGATCCCAAAAGCAAGCTCATGGAGAGCTAAGGAAATTCTCGAACTGCTGCATTCGGACATATGTGGTCCAATCAACCCCACTTCCTCTAGTGGTTTAAGGTATGTCCTCTGCATCATCGATGATTTTAGTAGGAAAGCATGGGCATATCTGATCAAAGAAAAATCTGAAACATTTGCTAAGTTTAAAGAGTTTAAGAAGAAAGTAGAGGTTGAAACTGGAAAGATTGTGAAGTGTTTAAGAATTGATAGAGGAGGGGAATTCTTGTCTAATGAGTTTGTGGAATTCTGCAAAGAACATGGTATTAGGAGACAGTTAACTACTGCATATACCCCTCAACAAAACAGGGTTGCTGAAAGGAAGAACCGCACCGTTATGAACATGGTTCACTCAATGATGTCAACAAGAAAGGTTCCAAGAATTTTTTGGCCGGAAGCTGTGAGCTGGACATTTTATGTCCTTAATCGATGTCCAACTCGAGCTGTAGCAGGTGTCACGCCACAAGAGGCTTGGAACAAAGTCAAACCAAATGTCGAGCACTTCCGAGTATGGGGCTGTTTGGCTCACACACACGTTACTGATGTCAAAAGAGGCAAACTAGATGATAAAAGTGCAGTCTGTGTATTGTTCGGTTTCTCTGAGGAATCAAAAAGTTACAGACTGTATAATCCAGTAACTAAGAAAATGATGATCAGTAAAGACGTGGTGTTTGAAGAGGAAAAGGGATGGAATTGGGAAGAAGATGCAAATCATACGGTTTCTGGAAACGAACTGGTTTGGAATGATGATGATGCTACTTGGAAAGAAAGTGAAGAAGAGAATCGCGATAGAGAAGATGGAGACCTGCCAACACAATCTGCAGCAGAAATTGGTGAAGCTAGTACCACTGAGGTTCAAAACGAATCATCAATGACCAGAGAAAGGAGAAGAACCAGAGCCCCTCAGTATCTAAGAGACTACGTCACTGAAAATACAGAGGAAGAAGATGAAGTTAATATGATCGAAATGAACCTTGATGATCCTACCACTTATGAAGAAGCTGAGAAAAGCACGCACTGGAAAATTGCCATGGATGAGAAAATGAATTCGATCTTGAAAAACCAGACTTGGGAGTTAAAGACATTACCAGAATGAGCAAAATGCATAAGAGTCAAGTGGATTTTCATAACAAAACTGAATGAACTCGGGGAGCTGAGCAAGTATAAGGCACGCTTAGTGGCAAAATGATATTCACAGAGGCATGGGATCGATTATACAGAGGTGTATGCACCTGTTGCTCGAATGGACACCATCAGAACCATCATCAACATAGCAGCTCGAGAAGCATGAAACATAAATCAGTTGGATGTAAAATCAGCTTTTCTCCATGGAGTTCTAGAGGAGGATGTTTACACTCAACAACCAAGAGGGTATGAGATCAAGGGAGAAGAAAAAAAAGTGTGTAAATTACACAAGGCTTTGTATGGCCTAAAACAGGCTCCGAGGGCTTGGTTCAGCCGTATTGAAGATGATTTCATCAAGGAGGGTTTTGAGAAGTCACAGAATGAAGAAAACTTGTTCCTACAATCTGATGAACAAGGTAATGTTCTATATGTTAGCATTTATGTGGATGACTTGATCTACATAGGGAATAATGCAGTGATGATGAAAATTTTCAAACTGTCAATGCAAAGGGAATTCGACATGTCTGATCTTGGGAAGATACGTTATTTTCTGGGTATTGAAGTGCTGCAGACATCATATGGGACGCATATTTGTCAATCAAAATATGCTAGAGAGATACTGAATTGATTTGATATGGGAGAATGTAATGCTGTGAAGATTCCTTTGGTTCCTAGAAACAATTTGAATCTTGATGAAGAAGGAGAAAGGGTTGATGAAACACTGTATAAATCGATTGTGGGAAGTCTGATGTATATCACAACGACGAGACCCGACCTGCAATTCTCTGTAAGTCTCCTCAGTCGTTATATGTCAAGACCAACCACACTTCATTTTGTTGCAGCTAAACGTGTACTGAGATACTTGAGAGGCACACTAGATTTCGGTTTGTGGTACAAAAGAGGAGGAATCGGGAAGCTAGATGTTTATACTGATAGTGATTTCGCAGGGGATATAGATAGCAAGAGAAGCACATCTGGTTATGTTTTTCTTCTCAATGAAGCTGTAATTGCTTGGTCGTCGAAGAAACAACCGATCGTTACCATGTCGAACATAGAAGATGAGTATGTGGCGGCATTAGCTTGTGCTTGTCATGCTATATGGTTCAATAGAATCATTAAGGAATTGGGCTACAATACCGGAGAAGGAACCGTGATCTTGTGCGATAATACTTCTACAATTAAATTGTCGAAGAACCCTGTCTTCCATGGAAGATGCAAACACATTGGAGTTCGCTTTCACTTTCTTCGCGACTTGGTTAGAGACGAGGTTATAAGCTTGGTTCATTGCGGTTCAAGGGAGCAAATGGCTGATATATTCACAAAGCCACTGAGGCGCAAAGTGTTTGAATTTCTCAGGATGAAGCTTGGAGTTTGCTTGGTTACTGATAAACTAAACTTTAGGGACAAAGTCTAGTTTAAGGAGGGTTTGTTGGTACAATTGGATTTGGTTTAGCTGAAGAACCAAAGCTGGTTTAGTTGAGTTAATTAGTCAGCTCTGTTTCTTGTTTATTCCCTACAGATCACGCCACTTGCGGATCAAGTCATTGGAGTTAGTGCTTGAGTTAGTTGTTCACTCTTCCTGTTTTATAGGACATTTTCTATTTCATTGTAAGGCTTATAAGCCAACGTTTTAGTCTTAATCAAAGTACGTTTTCAGCAAGCTTTCTATTCTCTTATTCACTACAGAGATGCGGTGGAGCCCCATTGAGCAAGGACGTTACGGAAGGGTTTTTAGAGAAATATCCAACGTTAATATTTATCAAGGATACGGTTTGACGGAATCGAACGGTGCAGGAGCTTCAATTGATTCCGTGTTGGAGAGCCGGAGATACGATGCGGTGGGATTGTTGTCGTCATGTGTGGAAGCGAGGATTGTGGATCCAAATTCCGGGTCGGATCATGGGCGTTAACCAAAATGGCAAGCTTTGGCTTAAAGGACCTTCTATTGCACTAGGTCAGTAATTAGACGCTACTTCGACAATCGACATAATATTTTTGTGTGTTTATACATATATTTGTTTGTATATGAAGGTTATTATAAGAACGAAGAAGCAACAAAAGAAGCTATAGATTCAGAAGGATGGCTTAAAACAGGAGATCTTTGCTATATAGACGATGATGGATTTCTTTTTATAGTTGATCGATTGAAAGAGCTAATCAAATACAAAGGCTACCAGGTTCAGTTAATATCCATGTCATTTGATTCGGTAGAAAAGAAAAGTAAAAAAGCAAAGATATAAATTAACGTTTTGGATTTTGTATAATAGGTAACTCCAGCTGAATGAGAGGCTCTCTTGCTGAATCATCCAGAGATATTCGACGCAGCCGTAATTCCGTAAATTCTTACCAACTTTTTATTTCTTTAGATCAAGACGACAAGACCTCAATATCTTCTTTCTGTCTTAATCCAAAGGTTTCCGGATAAAGAAACATGACAGTATCCGATGGCTTACGTGGCACGAAAATGCAAGAACAATTTAACTGAGAATCAAGTTATGAAATTCATCTCTAAACAGGTATGATTATATAATCACATAAAATTCAATATATATATCTATATATATATATATAATATAAATGGAGGTGGTTAACATTATATAATGTGATAAACAGGTGGCACCATATAAGAAAATAAGAAAGGTCGTCTTTATAGACTCCATTCCGAAGGATCCATCGGGCAAGACACTTCGAAAGAATCTCATCAAATTTGCCATTTCTAAACTTTAATCCAATTACAAATTAACTCTTTCTCTTTTGGTTAACTACAATCCCCACTTTGTCACATTTACTTACTTCAATGTTTTTTCATAATATAAGGGAGAGATTATGACAAATAGAAAAATATTATAAAAAAAAGGAAACGCATTTCGTTCATATCTTACAAACGTTATGATCGCATTTCGTTCATTTGGTTAAACTTATATTGATATTGATATACAAAACTGAATATCTACCGATATCTCTGACAAAACTGAATATTGATATACAAACTGAATATTGAATATTGATATACAAACTGAATATCGTTCTTCTACCAATATCTCTGACAAAACTGAATATTGATATACAAACTGAGAGGCCTATATATCTCTGACAAAACTGAATATCGTTCTTCTACCAATATCTCTGTTTCTATATATAAATATAAATGGCAGGAAAGCGTAAAACGATGTTATCACGAACGTTAAATGATAATTGTGGTAAGTAAATGTGAGCGAGTAATTACGGGAAAGAAAATGAGGAGAAAGTACCATAAAGTATTTCGGAAAGTAAAAAAGAACAATTTGTTTAGAATGACAAGTTTTTGAAAGATATTGTCTAAAGTTACAAGTCAAAACTTGATGACAAGTTTTACACATCAAAAGACACTTTTAGCGTTATGACAAATTTTCTTTCTCTCTCTTTTTCCCTCTCTCTCTCTTTTTCTTTACCATAAAATTATTGTTTTCTTACTTTTTTCCCCATTTTTCATCTCTCTTTAACATAACTAATTTTTGGTTGAGAATCAAAGATAATTGTAGTTAGATAAGTTGTATATCTTTTTTTTCAACAATTTAATATGCATTTCGCAAATTTTATTGTAAAAAAATGATAAGACTGTAACCACAAAACACTGACTACAAATATGAGATATCATGTATTTCCAAAACAAGATTGGGATTTAATTATGCTTTCATGATTCCATTTACGTATTTTATGGTGATATACATGTATGTATAACCGATGTTTTGTGGTTACTATATTGCGATTACCATTTTGTGGTTACTAAATAAGATTGGTGTTCAATGTCTTATGCTTTTAAGTCTGGTACTAAAAAATACTCTATGTATCAATTACAATTACTAGGAGAGAACCCGCGTGATACGCGGGTCTTTATTTATAAAGATATGTTTTGAAGTCGGAATTTGATCGGCATGCCTGATATATTCAACTTTAACCACTATCTTTCCAGCATCATGACTTTTAAAGCTTTCGTTGAACCTCATTTCTGTATGACCGTTGTTTAGTCATTGCGAGTTTATTCACCATATTTTCTTCAACTTCGGCTTTCGTAATTGTGTATAATATTTAAATATTTAAAATTTAATAATAATGATAGTTCTTTTCCAAAAAATCATTAATCATGTCAATTTTTGTAACGATATTGCAACCCTCAAAGTACATAAATTTCAAAGTTTGTATCTATTAATGTATAAAAATCAAAACTACGTCGTTTTGATAAAATATTAAATTAAAACAAAAATGAGAAACATGAGAATCGAACTCATGGCCTCTTCAACTTCACAATATACTATTTACCAAATGTCCCACTGAATTTTTTTATCAAAATTTATACCATAATAAATATAATTATATTTTTTTAAGGGAAGGAGACGCCACGTGTCATCACGGGAGAACACCTCTTCCCTCATTATATATAAGATAAATTCATATATTTTAGTTCATTGATTCGTGGTCACATACCATATAATTATGATCATGGTGTTACAACTACACAACATGTTTTAACGACAACCATGATATCTCATATTTTTGTACAGTGTTTTGTGGTTACGATCTNACGACAACCATGATATCTCATATTTTTGTACAGTGTTTTGTGGTTACGATCTTACTATTTTTTTACCAAAAAATACTAAAAAG
>OVAO01004060.1:0-10584 GCA_900406285.1 Biscutella auriculata
ATTTATAAAATGTCAAAATGTTTTAATCCCACGCATAGCGTGGGTCATAATTCTAGTTATATAGTATCAAAAATCTACAAACATCTACAATAACAATTCATAAGTGCGTGTTGTCGCGAAGTGCTATAAAAGAAAATTGAATTTAAATTTTTAGTTTGGTGAATCTAATTAACAAACTAATTGAATAAATTTGATGATATAATGATTAATTGAGAAATGTTTGTTGGATTAATCACAACTTCGGTTTCTTTTGAGTGAAATTATAAAGTATCATGGTAAGTGAATGACGAAATTTCATATTTCTCAGAGCAATACTTCTCCTCAAATATACAAACAAAATCAAGGTAAGTTCGATCTGATAGAAGTATATATATATACATCATGTGAGCGAGTATTTACAATTTCTTAAAAAAATTTAATGTATTATATATATAGGTTAACTAGATATGACGAAAGTGAAGCCCCTGTTTATCTAATTGGGGGTATTCCAGATATATTCAGTCTGGTAGGCCGTGGAGATGGAAGATTAAGGAGATTTATATCTCTCCAACAGCTTACCATTGTGCACACGCATATGTTTTGTGTAACTGTGATTACTTTCGACAACTTGAGGGGTATTTTAATATTCTCTATACATATATTATAACAGTTTAACTCTAAGTTTTCAATGAATAAATTATGTTGGTTTGTTTGTACAGCATATTCGAAGCTCAGATTCGTTTCATGTTTCCTACTATAACCGAAGATGAAGTTTGTACAAAAAGAGATGTAGAATTCCCTAATTGGGTTAGACAGTATGTAAGTATATTGTTCCTAAATACACAATATTGAATATTTAGTTATATATAAATGGATTATAAATTAAATATAAATGAATATGTCAAATTACAGGTACTTGCTAGAATTGGGACGAACGAGGAGTTTCCAATATGGGTTCAAGAGTTAGTCAAAGGCCCATTAGTAAATCAATGACGTGGCCCATATATTATACGAGAATATATTTGTTCCATACAAAAAGTCACGGATCTCGAAAGAAAACATATAAATATGAAATATGTGTGAAATGAGAAAATTATGCAGATGCATCTGATGAAGCTGATTTTTATGGGAACATAGTAGAGTATGCAGGATTCGTGAACTTGAAGTTTAAATGTGATTGGTATGACCTGAGGGAGGGTAGATGAACAAGAAAGAGCGATGGGGGTGTCATCGACGTTCTCGCATCCGAAAAATAAAACAAATATGAGCCTTTCATTTTGGGTAATTAATATTTATTTTGTTTAATCATGTATACTATATAAAGTATATATTTAAAGAATATCTTAACTAAGTAAAGTTATATGTCCGTTACAACTTCTCAGGGCGATCAAGTTTGCTATGTACCATACCCATCCACGAAACACCTGAAGAAATCGTGGCTCAATGTCATGAAAGTTACTCCTCGTGCGATTATTTCAGGGGCATATACAGACGTGTTACCTCCTCTTTTACAACAGGAAACCAATCCTTATGTTAAAATAAATACTATTGAAGAGGTGGTCGTGGATAATTTAGTAGATGGATCATGTGCTGTTGAGGATATTCAATTCAACTTGGAAGACGCCGAACCTGAAGATGAATTTCTATGTAATTTATCTTCTTCTGATGATGATGATGATGATGATGGTGAAATTATTGAACGTGAATAGTTAATGATATCCATTTTCCTTGTCATGATTTCATAAGTTAATTCGAAAACTCATTTTGGTATCACTTTTGATGTACGAGGTTTCTTCTTAAATGTAATGTTCATGATCTACTTATCTAACACTTTCTGACCGTCCAAATTATATTCATTTCAAATAAGAACATTCAAGTTCCAACTTCATTGTATGAGTCAATAAAGGTCAGATACGACCCGAAATGATTAAATTTCAACTAATACAATATATCAACTTTTATACCCTAAAAGTGGTCGCTCATTGGTCGCTCATAGAGACTATGAAGCGACCACCAACTACATAGCTTATAAGCGACCACGAAGCGGCCACGTTTAGGGTTTCATTTGTGGTTTCAAACTCTCAACACTATATCCCTGATGAGCGACCACGAAGCAACCGCGAGTATGCGTGACCACGGAGCGACCACGGGGATGAGCGACCACAGAGCGACTCCTTTAACGATACTTAGTAACACACAAGCGACTACGGAGTTACTTATACATAACCGTTACGATCTACAATGAATGTGGTCGCTCCGTGGGCGCTCATGAGCGACCACCGTAATAACGAAAATCAAATATTATTAGCATCACTGTCATCTCTTCTTCGTCGCTCATGTGGTCGCTTATGAGCGACCACGAAGCGACCACAGTGATGCACGAATCTAAAAAAGATAAATTGCGTATTAACCAAGAAGCGTCCACAATGATGACTTGTGGTTTCTAGATTGCGTATTTCCATGTGGTCGCTCATAAGCGACGACATGAGCAACCAATAAGCGACCACAATGATGAATTTGTGGTTTCTAGAATTTCGGTTATCAATGTGGTCGCTTGGTGGTCGCTCATAAGCGACCACGCCTCGTAGTCGCTCATTGTAGACATCTATAAATTAAACAGTTCGCTATAAACAGTATCATTACCAACAAATACCTCATAATCTCTCTCAAATACTCTCTAACTCTCCCAAAATCTTTCAGAGAAATCACCTAAAAAATGTCACAATGAATAGGATCTTCGAGGCGGCCATCTACACCGAATTTGGGTGCGGGATACACTTTTGTTCCAAACCCAAATAATCTCTCGCTGGATTATGTTTGGTCCGGCGCCGGACAACCGCGGCCTCTCATTCAGACCCACCTGTTCCCGGGGCAACATCGACACCCCGGAACTCCGGCATGGCCTGGACCTTCGTCATTGATGCAGTTCAGGCCAGATTTGGGGACTCCGAATTCGTAGTGAGTTCCAGATACTCATCCTGAGGGCGCTGCGTCTACTGACATTCCTCCGCCTCCGCCTCACGTGGAAGACCCGGTGATCCCACTAGACGTTCTTCTTCAGATGGAGGGACGAGAGAGATTGCCGCAACTTGATCCGCACCATATCAATGGCGCCCTCTGGTAATTCAATTATTTATAATTTTTTAATATTTTGTATATTAAGAATATTAATTTTTTAAAAATATTTATTATATTTGAAATTTATTAAATTAATCAATTTTAAAATATAATTCAATTTTAGAATATTTAGTATAATAATATTCTTGTAATTATTTTGAAGGTTCGAGCACGACGATAACATTATCGTTCCTACCATCTCGAGGGTATTCATGGACAAGTTTGACGGTCCGTACACCAGTTGGTCTGTCATGTCTCCCCATGTTTGTGATCGATACTTCTACTCATTCGCGGTAAGTTATATTTAATTGAAGAAAACTACTTCTACATTTATATTTCATCGTGTCTCACTACTTTTTTTTTTGTGTAGCATAAGTATAACTGGAATCCGGCTATAACTGGTTTAGTGCGCCAGGAGTTCGAGACGATCATTAAGCGACGTTTCAAGGACAATATCTCCCGGGTGAAGCGATCGGGAAAGCGTCCCCCGTGGATTTCCGAAGACATTTGGGCGCAAATGTGGGCCAAATGGAACACGGATGAGTCCAAAGAGAGGAGCTCGAATGCTTCCGTCTCTCGGAACTCGGATCGGGATGGCTTTGGTGCCCACAAACATCTGTGCGGCCAGAAATCATATCACCACGTTCAGGGGGAAATGGTAATTAATTTTAGTTTTTATTCTAATTATAAATTTATAAATTTTAAACTAATTTAGTAATTTAATTTTTCTTTTAGTGGCGAGAATTAGGTAGAGAGGCCACATATGACGAGGTTTTCCACAAGACCCATACTAGGGCGGATGGGACTTTCGTGGATGCTAAGGCCAATAAAGTCAGCGAGAACTTCTCTCAGAAGTTTGGGGAGAGAGTCTTGCAGCTAGATCCCGAACAAGCGTCGGATGACACATCTTTTCCTCCCGAGTTGACCCCCGAACAACGGAACGCTTTGTTTCTCGAGGTAACATGAACACAATTTAAAAAACTTTTCTAACTTTTTATTTTGGTGTGTTTTATTCTAATTACTTCTAATTTTTTTTAGTCTACTTTTGAGGAAGACCGGGATCGCCCTTCCGGGGTTCGGAGTCTTCGCCCGACAATGCGCTCAGACCGATCGAGCGGTTCTGGTTCCGCATCCTCGGCTTCCGACATCCAGTTGCTCTAGGATGAGCTTGTAGCGTCCAAACAAAGGATTGCGGAGCATCAAGCCTTAAAGGAGCAACAAGAAATCTGAAAGGCAGAGCGAGATGCCCAGATAGAGGCGGTCATGGCCCTATTGAGGAGGCAAAACATGGATATGGCCGCAATGTTCCTGACTACGGCGATTAATGATAAGAAAGATTTTCTCTCTTATTAATCAAATGTAGTATATAAGGGTTAGAAATGTCGAACCAATCCGGGAGTGATTCACGTACTAGGACTATAGAGAATTTACTTAGTCTAAGTCGAATAGGAATTTTTTTGTCACTAACAATCATAATTAAGCAAATTGAATAAAATAAAGCAAAACACAAAAGTCAACCAAAAAGTCAACTAGATAGAATAAATGTAAACTCAAGAAATAAAATAAGCATATGGACCAGGGCAATCGAATTGGGCAGTCAATTTCATGTTCATGATATTTAATCTCATCATACAATGCNGAAAATCTCTTGGAAAGGCCTCATTTAGCACAAGTTTAATACATTCTGGCATTTCATCGAACACCTCTCGGGCGATTATTCTCCTAAGATCTAGATGAGAGTAATTAATTTCAATCTAGCATTAAGTACATTAAACGAGTGAAGACATAATAAATCAAATCCCAAACATCATGAACAATCAATTAAAAGCCTTAATCTACCCTAATCCATAAGCTTAAAAGGACTACTCACACATCATGCCNTGAACAGTACCGATGAACAGTGCCTATAATAAAAATCAAAAGAAGATAAACAATCAAAGATAGAAATCAAAGAAGAGAAGTGCAATAGAAAATCAAAATGCTACAAAGAATTCTTAAGAGAAAAAGAAAAGGGAGGCTAGAACTAAAACTTAAGAAAAATAAGACTAAAATAAAACTAAGTAAAAAGGCCTCTCCTAGGGTTTTAGTTATTGGTCATATGTATAGTGAACCAATTGTAGGTCAAGGAAAGAGAATATTCTATGGAATATTCTGCTCTTCGGGGGTCTCCGCGGGTCAGTGCACACCGACGGGAGTGACGGGCGTGCCTCCTCTAGTGCTCCCTGCTCGAGCTTTGCCGGTCAGTGCTCACCGGTGGGCCTGACCGACGGCCTTCCTCCAGATTCGTTTGGTCGACGTCCACCGGTCTGGCTTGACCGGCGTGGGTTTGACCAGCGCGAGTGGAACTGTCGAGACTTGGCCGTTTTTCTTCGAAAATGCTCCATAATTGCTCGGTTCCTCTCTTTCGCTTCCTCTGCACCTGAAATGTTGAAAACATGAAAATGCAACCTAGAGACTCTAAAATGCATCTTAAACTAACGAAAAACGAATGAAAACCGAGGGGTAAAACCGGTAAAATTCACACTCATCAACTCCCCAAACATAGTCATTGCTTGCCCTCAAGCATAACAAATTATAAATTAAGGGTCGAGGTTTGAAAAACAAGAACCTAACAACCTAAAGTCGTCGATGAGAGCGTTTACAACTTAGCATAACTACTCGTCTCATCACTCAAGCAACATTTCCATCCACTATTATTACTGTGCCAAGTCTATCCACCTACCTAGCTTATGATGCTTTCCTACATTCAATTAAGCAAGAGCGAAACATGATCAAGGCACACTATGGTTTTAATCGGTTCGGTCTAATGGGGATTCAGTTCCAAAAGAGAAGGTTTCACACAAGGCATGAAGGTCAACTGTAATTTGGTTTCTCTCGCGGAGTGAAATAATTATAGGAAAATCAAGAAAGACAAAGAGCAATTGGGGCATACAATTTTGAACATCTATTTTTCCCCCAAACTTTGACCTTAGTATCTACCCGATTTTAACCTTTTTCTTTTGCATTCTTCTTTTGAGCTTAGGGATTTTCTTATTTCTTGACTCTTTCTATTTCATCTAACTCCAAGGCTTTATTCTTTTCTTTTCTTTTCTCTTATTATTCTTTGTTTCCTTTTCTTTTATAGCCTTACTCTTTTCGGAGTGTCTTTTCTTTTCATTTCTAGAGTCTACTAAGCTTTTGGCTTCCCTTAGATCATATCCTTTTTTTTCTTTCTACCCATTCTTTTATCTTCTATTTTCAAGCTCTTCCAAATCAATCTCATTTTTCCAAGCCCAATTCTACCCAAGCTTTTCTTTCGTTCAATCCAATTCCCAAACTTCCTAAACTACCCGAATAGATGTTCTCTATTGTCGCTCTTTATACTTTCGAGTTTTTGCAAAATCACAATCACTAAAATAATGAAAAGATCTCACATAAGATTTTAGGCCAAGGGTGCAAAGGGGTTAGAGGGAATCATTCTAAAAATGAGAATGACCGATTTGGGCAAAAAGTGTTTTGGTCAAAAGTGTCCAAATTCGTGCTTGAAATAAGAAAATATCATGAAACACAAGTACAAAAATTGATCATGTTAATTAAAGTTCAGGATTCGACTCATATAATATTGAAATCAACCTTAAGCTAGCAAGTTTCAAAGACCATGGACTTAGCTTATCTTATAGCAGGCATTGTTCCATAGAACTTCAAGACTTTTCGAGACTACTAAGTTAAAATCGGTGATTTAGAGTGAAGGTACTTTGATTATTTCTTGAAAACATGTAATGCATCCTATATGAGACTCAATCCTAAACTAGAATGCTATGCAATCTAAGTGCAAAATCCGAATAAAAGATAAATTTTTGAAAATTTTCAGGTTTCAGTAAAACATAAAATGAAATGCGCATGAGAATCAATCATAAAAAAATATAGCAAAAGTCATTAGATGAGAGGTGGCTCCTCCCCCAAACTTAAATCACACAGTCCCTGTGTGTCCAAGTCGACGAGCGTAGTAGCTTACGAGCGGCCACGGGCGTGGTAGCTTATGAGCGACTACGGGCGGGGTAGCTTATGAGTGACTACGGGCGGGGTAGCTTATGAGCGACTACAGGTGTGGTATCTTATGAGCGACAACGGGTGTGGTAGCTTATGAGCGACTACGGGCGTGGTAGCTTATGCGCGACCACGAGCGTAGTAGCTTATAAGCTACCACGAGCGTGGTAGCTTATGCGCGACAACGGTCGTGGTCGCTCCATCGAACGACTAGATGGAGCGACTACGTTGACCGGTCGTTCTTTACGACTACAGTCGTAGTCGCTCTCCGTAGTCGCTATAGAGCGACTAATTCAGGGCGTCGCCTCGTAGTCGTTCTTCGGCGACTACGAAGCGACCACAAGAATTAGCGACAAAAAATTAAGCGACCACAGGATGTGCGATTTTTAGGGCGTCGCCTCTTATGCGATTAGCGACCACGAAGCAACTACTTACGTGGTCGCTTATCCGTTTTTTTCTTGTAGTGAAGAGAAGTAGACTACACTTAAGGTTTGTGATATGTGCGATTTTTAGTCATTTTATCCCATCATTTTAGCATCATTTTGTATAGTTAGGATTGCATTTAGGTCCTCTAGGTTTGCATTTGAGCATATTTTTCATTTCAGGTGATTGGAGAGGACATAGCCAAGATTTGGGATCAAACAGAACCATATGGAAGTTGATGCAGCATATCAGACTTAAGCATCCACCAAGCAAGGCCGATGCGCATGATAGGGACCACATCGACAATGAGCATCGACCGAGAGAGTTTGTTGCAAAAGAACAAAGTGAGCAATGTTGTATCAGTCACCAACATCTATCTTGGGTGGCTGATGCACTACAAGAACCAGAAGACAAAGCCATATCGGTCACCATTATCGATCATGAGTGACCGATACCAGTTCACGAAGAGAGGAATTCAAGCAAGATCGGTCACCAATATCAACCTGCTTTGACTGATCCTATCCAGAACTAGAGTCAACCCACGTATTAATGAGTTGACCATGCTCTTTTCTCTCAATTTTTAAGATATATATATATATATGTGTGTGTGTTTTCAACCTAAACTTAAAGGGAGAGTGCTCTTTCTTGTTTTCATTCTATTTTTGGCATATCTTACTATTTTGGAGAAATTTTTTGAATCTTTAAGCTTTGAATATAATCCTTTTGTCTATTCTCTTCTTGTTCATCAATCATACTTAAGCATAGATCCATCATGAGATTTTGTGTTTTGAGTACGATTTGTGAGTAGTTTCCTTATAAGTAGATGGTTAGGTTAGATTATAGTGATTTGGGGATGATTAGTGATGCTTAGGATTAAAATTACCATTATCTTCTTCTATTAGATGTTCTTAATGATAGATTAGGTTAGACCATCCTCATCTAGATCTTAGGAAGCCTATTTGCCTGAGAGGTGTTGAAAGATTTCTTGATCAATCTAATATGTTGTCATTTGAAGCATTTCCAAGAGATTTCAATAGCAATATGCTTATCACATGATTTTAATCGAATCATTGATCGATTTTCGAGATCACTTCACGGAACTAGACACGATTTTGCCTCGTTTTCTTGATTTGGTTGAATTCTTATTCTATGTTTTTCATATATTTTGTAGCACTCGCCATGTTAAACCGCAAATCACCTTCAAAGGACAAGGGCAAAGCAATTGAAACGGGTCGCTCAAAGACATCGAATGTTAGACATGGGGATAATGTGAGAAGCATCAGTTGTATACACATCGAAGAGTTTAATGCAAGAAGGACATGGCAGAGCAGAAACCGAGCTTCGGCAGAAAAAAACCCGACCGAGCAATTAGTGTTGAATCTTTATGACCAGTTTAAGGAAATGGATTTAATTGGATCCATTTTCTCTAGTCTAGGCACGCTGAGGTAGTTGGGAATTTATGAGGACATCTTGACTATAATGACATAGGGCATTGTCAAACTTCTCGAGTGGAGCTTCAAGACATATCAAGAATCCACTTGCATGTTTCTAGCCACAATGAATGTTCAAATACCGAATGGCGGAGTTAACAATGAGCACATATGATGCCTCCTTATATTCAAGGATTGTAAGAGGATTCCCTACAAGATATTGTTCAAGGACTTGGCCACTCTTTACGGGTCTCTACAACAGGAAGACGATTTTGAACCGGTTAACTTTGAGACTGAGCTTATTTGGAGCGAAATCGACAAAGGGGCGTTTAAAGTAGGGGAACTAAGAGTTCCACTATTCACCATTATGCAGTGAGCTACATACACAAGGTGCTAGCTCCTTCATTTTTCTCTTGGTGCAAAACATACGCCATTCATTCCTTTGAGCTGTAGTTTCTGCGATTAGGATTACTTCCGTACGTCCGCAGACCCTTATATATTCTCCACAATTGAAGAGCGTCGACCTAGCATAGCCCAATTTTTTTGGGATCAGTTGAAGGCATTTAAGGCATGGGGTATGTCTAAAAAGGATACCACACCGCAACTCAGTATAGGGGGTTGGATAACCCCGATTCTCTTGCTACCAAGGTCGATTTGAGCAACGGTGTTGCATTTAAGCCGACGTACATAAACCTCCATTATCTGAGGAGATGTAATTATCTATGCGGGCAAGCCGCAGGGTACTTCGCATACCAATTCACAGCAATTGAAGTAGGGAAGGCAATGATACTTCTACCAAACCCGTCTTTTACCAACCTTCACTTCTCCGAAAACATTACCTTTCAACCTCCACAAGAAGCACTTTATAACCCCCTCGGTGCAAATCATTTGGAGGCGTTGGGTGTTGTGCAATCTGGACCTGATGTGTTCCCTGATAACAAGCCACTACAAGTGCCTCTTCGTCCCATTTATGGGAGCACTAGATATTACAATGGGAACCCATCCGTGCCAATGCAACCCGGTGTGATAAGGGATTTGTATTTGGATAACCGAAGACTGACTCGTTGGTGCAAGTTTCAGGACCGTGTGATAAGGAAGTTGGTTGAGCAGACCAAGAAACTAACCAAAGAGTTAAAGAAGATTAAAGATAAGCTTAGCATATCATATTCTTCCGCACGCCAATACTCCTCCAGTAGCGGCGAGGGCTCTGATAGCAATCCTCCTTGTCATTTTGAGTACCTGAACCACAAACCAAGGAGGACAATCCCACCAGCACCCCATAAGGAGTCATACAAAGAGTCTCCTACCTTCTCATCCGACGGGGAATTCGACTTGGAGGCTTTCTATTATTAGGTACCTTTCTCACCCTTGTAGATATCCACTTTCATTTCTTTTGTTTCATTTTATTTTCGGTTTTTTTTCTTGCTTGGATTTACACAGAGACTGTTTAATTTAAGTTTGGGAGGAACCACCTTCTTGCTAATGGTTGTTTGTTGTTTTGTCTTTATCAAAACCCATTTTGCATTGTTGATAGTTATGATTTAAATAAAAATAAGGAAAGTTGACTGAAATAGCACACATTTCAATCGAAATGACTAGATCCATACAA
>OVAO01004062.1:0-10581 GCA_900406285.1 Biscutella auriculata
AAAAACGCCTAAGTCACGGAATCTGGAGCATGTATTGGTCAGCTCAGACTGGTACAACTGACTGGTGCACTGGCTGAACATTACACGGGAGACACATACCGGTCACTACACCGATCAGGCCTGGTGACTGCTCCAATTTTATAGAGGCCAACGAACAAGAGTACCGGCTAAGGTACCGGTCATATTGTCGACCGGTCCTCTCACCAGATCCAAATTGGAGCATTCATACCGGTCATCCAGGCCGATGACCTCACCGGTGCATTACATGAAGATCTGACGGCAATCAAATATCGGTCAAGATACCGGCAGAATGACCGGTATTAACACCGTGTTTTGGATTTTTCGGTCTTTTTACTTTGGATTTTTAGCTCACTTTTCTAGTCTCTCTTCCTTTTAGTTTTTCAGTTTTCAAATTTAGTTTTCTCTCTATAACTCTTGTAGTCTTTTGATTAACTATTGCAATTCTTTTCTTTGATTTATCTGCTTTCAATCTTAATTTCTACTTTGTTCATTTTCTTCTCAAATCATGTCTATAAACTATTAAAGTGTTCTAGGCATGATTTGTGAGTAGTCTTTTATAGCTATGGATTAGGTTTAAAAAAGGGTAGAATTGAATTGCTAGAATGGTTTAGGGCTGGATCTTATTTATGTATTCTTCCATTTCATTATCTTAATGCTAAATTAGGCTTGGCGAATCTGACCTAGATCTTAGGAAGTCTGTCGTCCGAGAGGTGTTTGACAGAATTCCTGACTAAGTTAATTTGTTGTCTATTAAATCTATTATGAATTGTTTTAGGATGATAGATTGTTGCATGGAATTCTGTTCAATGCTTTCTAATTGTATTTAACCACCAAGGGATTGTGTAGCTGCATGATTAGGAAAGGGTTTCAACCACGAGAGTGGATTAATTTATATTACAAATTCCTAGACATAAGACGAGCTAATTGTGTGAATTGAACCATTATCTAGCATGAAAATAAACTGTCCAATTTGATTGCTCTGGTCCATATACTTGCTTTATTTATCTAAAATTTCTTCTTCCTCATCTCTCCTTATTTTTATTTAATTGCTTATTTCATTTAATATTCTAGACAGGATAGTTAGTGACAGCCATACCTATCATTCCAACTTAGACTTAGTTAAATCCATCAAAGGACTAGTACGTTATCACCCTCCTAAGTTGGTTCGACATTTCTCTTACCCTATATTACATTGATAATAGGATCCAAAAACCCACAAAAAACCCACTTATCAGATAAAAGAAAAACCTACTTATCAATCGGCGATGTTGCCATATCGGGTTTCGTGATAGCTATTAAATCTTTGCANCGACATTTCTCTTACCCTATATTACATTGATAATAGGATCCCAAAAACCCACAAAAAACCCACTTATCAATCGGCGATGTTGCCATATCGGGTTTCGTGATAGCTATTAAATCTTTGCATTTGCTAGGGACTAGGTTTTTTATCACCGTCTTAATTTTGTACTTTGCGTTTTGATTCCTCAGGTACCACTATGGGGGATCATTCATCAGAGTACGCAACATTTGCTTTCAACAACGGTTATCATCTGGAGTTCCAAACACCTCACACTACTTCTCGATATTACACACCAACGCAACATGATCACTTCAGAGAACCTCGTTACATCGAGGATCGAACTAACCAGTTGCTGCAACAAATTCTAGAGGGTCAAAACCAGTTTGCACTTCTCCTCAAACAGACCCGCCAAGATCTCAACACCAAGTTTGCTGAGGTAACTTCTCAAGTACAGGACATAGATTGCAGTGTTACAGTGCTCAACACAGGAATGGAGATAATCGACCAAAAGGTGGAACATCTAACCTCTCGCCTGACACTCATGGAAAGCAAGGTATCCCAACTGGAGCACACCAACAAAATATTGGTGGATCAAATGACAAATAGGAATACGCCAATCGAAGTCAACACCATCAGCTCCATACCAGATTATGTTCTCATCGAGGAAGATGAGAAACAAGGTAGGGGGTGACCATTTGGAGTGACAAAAGCCAAAAGGAGAATACTCTTCAACAAGCTCTAGATTACGAACCGCTACCTGATACGTCTAAACTTCCATTTCCCAGTTATCACAAGGAAACCACGTCAATAGCCATGAACCTAACTAAATTTGAAGACCCAGGGATTTTCACTCTCCCTCTTACTCTAGGCTCTTCTATTTTTAGAAATTGCCTATGCGATTTAGGTGCTTCTGCTAGCATTATGCCTTTATCGACTGCTAACAAACTTGGGTATGATTCTTTTGAACCTTGTAGCCTCTCTCTAATGTTAGCAGATAGATCAGTACAAAATCTGGTGGGTTTGTTGAAAAATCTTCCAGTGCAGTTAGGAGATTTAACAATTCCAACAGATTGTGCGGTGTTGGATATAGAAGATAAGCCATAGGATCCTCTCATCTTGGGGAGACCATTCTTAACAACAATTGATGCTACGATCAAAGTTCTGGGTGGGACGATCAAGATTAATCTAGGCAAAGGCCATGTGCGGAGTTATGCAAGTAAGTCGGTGAGAAAGAAAGACGTCAGTCAGGGCCAAGCTTAATCAACTCAGTTCACAAAAGACAACCAAAGGATAAAGTCAAGGTGCCATATGAAGGAAGCGTCCCTAAGCTAACTGAATGGCCAAAACATGGAATACCTCGGATTGATAAACCGACATTGAAGAAGCAAGGACTAGCGATGGTAAGTCTAGTCAAGTTGAAGACTAGAACGAGCTAAAACGGGCTATGATGCAAACATTTGGAGCCTTGAAGCTCATAATTCCTCCGACAACAAGATCATTAAGGAGGTTCAAGAAAAGTTTGCAGTGTTTAAGAGAGGCTTCAAACCACCTTGATCAAACCGAAGAGAAAGTCAAGCTAGAGACTTAACACAAGCTCACTTGAGAGGAAGTCTCATGCTATCCTTGTATATATCATTTTATTTATTTTGTTTATGCTTTTATTTTGATTTTGAGAACTTTGATGATTGTAATTGCTTAGGTGCTTTAATTTTTGAGGTTTTTAGTGGTTTCAAGTCAAAAATGACATTTTCTAGGTGTCATACCGATCACAGTGACCGGTATGCCTATCCCGGTACAAGTACAATGTTAGCTAACAACATATTAGTATTCATTACTTGACCTAGCTACCTAGACAATATCCATCATCCTTATGAATCCTTGTCTGACTCCTCGCGACTGATACAAACATCACTGCCTAACACCATAACAATCTGAAACGACAAAAGAAGTATTTCAACAAATACAAATTCCTAGTGAGTTTAGTCATCTCGTCCCACTTGCTCATGCAATACTTAATGGCAATCAATCGAGCGGGTAATGACTAGACTAAAAAATTAATCCACAAACATCTTAGAAAATTGATCCAAGTCTTAAGCGCATCGATGCTTAGAAGACTTAACTGATCCCGACAATCCCACCATCCCACCATCCATTTGGTCATATAACTCGGAAATCCTTCCCTTGCCCTATCTCTCAACCTGGTCTCTATCGAGCCAGAGATAATCTTAACTGGATCACCCTTGGTTCCGACCATACAAGTCTCTTAGCCTAAAGGTTGACCATCCACTATGTACCAGTCCAAACTTAGTCCATATAGCACCAATCCAGACCGGATAACCTTCAGTCTCGACATCAAGTCCATACTGATCCAGACAGTCCAAACCAAGATGTCCAAACTAGATCACCTTTAGTCATGACCGCACAGGTCCCGGCTAAACAGCCCCGACCACCAAGGGCTTATCAGACCATGAAGGTCCCACCTCAAAGGTTCTTTCGACCAAGCCATAGAACCCTAAGTGTTGTATTCTTGACCGTACACAAACTCAAGCCTACACCTGCTGAGCCCTTGAACCCACACAGTGAACAAGGTCTGATCAGATCACACAAACAAGAATGGGGTCTCGAACTTACCTTGTTAACTCAGTCGACTCATTAACTTAGTAAAACTCGGTGACTCTGTACAACTTAATGACTCACTTGGACTCAGCTCAACTCAACCCACAACTCAATGACTCCCTCCCTCCCCCCTCCCCCCTCCCCCTCCCTCTCCCTCTCCCTCTCTCTCTCTCCCTCTCTTCCTCCCTCCCTCCCTCTCTCTCTCGGATTTCTTGGGTTTTTGCTAATGAGAACAGAGGGTCAAATATATATAGAGTCCCAATCCAACCTCTTCCAAAAAAAAATCTCTAAACATATCCAATCTTAAGCTCGAACTATTCCACTCGACTCCCATATTAGTTGATCCCATGATTCTCTGGTTGTTTCAATTAACTCCAAAAATCTCAGATTAATGAGCCTTATGCAGCCTCAGATTAATGAGCCTTATGCGGTCCAATCTGGTTACACTATCCAAATAGTCCAAACTGTCTAATCTGACCCTGAACACTCCTGGTTATCCAGTTCAATCATTGGGCTTAACAGCCCACCAAAAGTTGTCTAAATATCGATCCAAACTTGATTGATATGATCAGTGTATTTATCTCTCGATCCAAAACCAACTTTTCTCGACCAAAGTCTTATTATCTCGAACACTAAGGCTTATTAATCCATTCGATAGCCTAAGCCACTCTCAGTCTGGTCAGGTTTACGGAACGTGGGTGTTACAATGTGCCCTCGCTTCCTTATGTTGACGTCTATAGGCGAGGGATCACGCAATGCTCCACTTCGGAAATAGGGAACTCGACAAACATGTTACGGTGAAGTTTGGGAGTGTTAGGCAGAGCCCAGTGCTCTATGACCTGACTTGGTCATTGGCCTGGTTCTCGTTTTTGTGTTATTTGTGAGGCAATGCGTCGAGGCGTTCCCTAATAGATATGTGAATATCTCATAAGAAATAAGCAAATTTTCCCTAAAAATATTCTCAAACTAGCATTTTGTCAAAACTAAAGAATGTGACTTAGAAAACACTAAAAAAAGATATCAAGAAAATGGGTCGACGAAGATCAACATTAATTTATGTATCTTTAACGAACTACAAGTTATATCAACGATAGTCGATATAGCTCGCAAGTTAGTAAATTAAATACAAAATGCCCAGAAGAGAGCATGCTAGCGAACTAGCTTTCTCTATCTAAAGTTTCTCTCTCTAGTGTGTAATCTTAGATATGCTTAAAGGTTGTTCAAGTTTTGCTTCCTTTCCCTAACCGAGCTAGATCGAATTACTCTTTCTAATGGGCCTTCTAAGCAATTCTTATATAGATTAGACCTGAGTGATGCAAAAGAGATGCTACATCTCCATGCTCTCTTCATATTGCAATAATGACAACAAGAGGTTTTATGTAGTGTAAACTAATCTTAGCATTCGGATTAGTCATCCTTTTATCGAAGTCTTTTTGTTTCTACTAGAACACCTAAAGGAACAAAACCCATAACTCAAACCCTCGTGATGGAACAATTAATATCAATATGTCATGTTACCATTTATGATAAGTTCTCTACTCAATAATAAAACTGAAAATTAAGTTGAAAAATAACAAAAAGTGGAAATACACTTACAAAAATAACAGTAAAGTAAAACTAAGGCAATTAGGCATCGATTTAATATTAACAAAAATATAATAATTAATTCATATAAGGAAACTTTATTCATTCTTAGTGAATAATCTTAATTGTTCTAATCTAATATATAAATAATCTTAATTGTAATAATCTAATATATATATAATCTTAATTATAATAATATAATATATAATAAGAGTTATCTCTCATTCTAATACGTGTTTTCTTCTTTCATTAATATAACTAGGAGATTACCCGTGTAATGTACGGATTTGTTTTTAATTTATAATTTTCTTATAAAATTTTGTATTGTATTTTTATTATATTTTTATTTGATAGATATTGTTTCATGTTTTTTCTTTAATTTTGTACATTATTATCAGTCTTATTTATCATATTTTGAACTATTTTTATTAGATGAATACTTTGCAGCAACCAAAAGTCACAGTTTTTATTGACATTTTTATGTTAATATTTACGTTGGATGATTGTTGATGAAACGAGAGTTCCTTAAATAAAGACTACTTCAATTGCAAAAAAACATACAAGAGATTTATGGATAATTGAAAGATTTATGTAATTACAGAAGACGTTAGAGATAAAGGTGTTCATAGGCTAGTAATGGTTTCCAATTGTCTAAGCGAAGTAGGCATAGAACCAGATGTGATGTTGCTTAACATGTCCCTTGAAAATAAAATAGATAAGTCAAAAGTCAGTTTTGATGGAGTGATCGAAACTATGCAAAACAACAAACTGCCAACCAAATACGGACCAGGCTAAAACACACAACGTCAGATTCTAATATAGATATAGCTGATTTGTCAGAAGGACCACTCTGCATAAGAAACATAAAGTATATATATATATATATAGGATGTTCTGGCATGTAGAATAATTCTCAGCAATATATATCTCTTTCATATTCATGTTTGGCCATAAGCGAAAATGCAGACTTTCTAACCATCTATCAATAATCTGATTAATGGATGCGTCTCTCTGAATAAATCATTTGTAATATGTAACATTCTATAAAATATTTTAATAGAACAAATATGTTACCGTTTTTTAGTAATTGTGAAGTTACCTTGAGTGGATCTAGGATCAAAAACTCAATTAATTGACATGTTTTCTGGTATCCTTCTAATACTTTGTTAGTTCCATAACAAAGAAAAAGCCATCCTTTCATATATAATCTATTACTCCTTTCATTTCACTAGGTCTAATTATATTTCTTACAGATTTCAAGATATGGCATTATGAACTTTATAAAAGAGCGAAATTAGTGTTGACTACTTTCTAACTTTAAGATCTTGCACCATGCTTCTCTTCCACCACTTTGTAATATTCTTAAGATGCTGATGACATCTCTTACATCTGATTCCATGTCCCGTGACAGGAACTGCAATTTGAAATCAAAAAATTAAATTGGAATCAAAGATGAAATTCAAATACTTTTTTCGGATAGAAATGAAATCTAAGAAAAAGAAAAGCTAACCTAGCTCCACCAAATCTCTTTGTAAATTAACCTAAAATTCTTGTTTCTTGTGTTCTCAGTAAACGTTTATGGTTAAGACTTTTGTTAGACTGAGCAAAATATATTCAGCAATTTGTTAGTGTAAAATTAGATATAAAATGCTTTTCAACATTCATGGAGAAAAGATAGGTGTCTGATAGATTTCAACTATTGCATCTCCATGTAATTGAAGCAATCTCAAACCATTTTATTGAATAGCAAACAAAATCAAACTACATATGCCAAGTTGAGCTCAAGATCTCATCACGACTTCGAACCGAGAGCTTATATTGCTCACAAGTTTTGCAATAAAACCATAATTCAATTCAGATTCACAATTAAAGGAAAACAGACTTGAGAAAACATTCTCCTCGCTAGAGAGTCTTTGCCAACTGCAGCCAACTCTACGCTTGAGAGTCCCTGCTCAATGTCCTCCTGAACCTTTCTCTCTCTACCAGTGTCTTCAACACTCTACTCTTCTCCTTCAATCAATGCTCGCTTGCCTTCCCTCTTCTTACAATAACACACCATTTGGCACGTATCAGTGTTAAAGAAAGTGTTGTGGAAATCAGAAAGGGAAAACAAAAAGATATAATATTAATATAGTTAATTTTCAATTGTCGATGTAAGAACACAGTTCTTTAATAAGAGTTTCATGGTACATTCCTTTTTAGACAAAAAGGGGGAAAACGTACATGGTCTTCTTCATGGAGATGTGTCTCCTCCACAAACCTGGATTTTAAATCTAACGGTTTCAAGGCACCTTCGTTAAGAAAATCCTTCAAGCCTGATTGAAGATGTATTAGTGTCAACCAATTTATTAAAGAAGCAGTATTGAAATAAAGGAACATATATCATCTCAAGAACAACCATTGATGTTCTATGTTCTAAAACTTGGATCCAACGCAATCTAAAAAGATTTCAAGGAGACTTTAATACTATGATTTTTCATTTCTTGTTCTCTCTCNTCTCATTTCTTCTTCAGTCTCTCCAATCAATCAAATGCACTTGAGAAATTTGAGATTTGGAATTGAAGAGTACATCTCCGAGACATCTAGAAGGACATCAAGCAGAATCTCCATGAAAGTAGTCAATAGTCTAGATTCAACAGGCATCTTATTGATTGTTAGAGATTGATAGTCCTTAAACGGTTCATCTTGTTCGCGAGCTCTGGAAGTAACTCGTTTCTCGGTAAGCTCGAGAGCTCTGGAAGTAACTCGTTTCTCGGTAAGCTCGAGAGCTCTGGAAGTAACTTGTTTCTCGGTAAGCTCGAGAGCTCTGGAAGTAACTCGTTTCAATCACTTCTTCCTCTCCCTTCGACTCGTCAATCGTCTCAACGACCTCAGCCAAGTTTCTTCATGGGTTGCTCTATCCGAGTTTGTGGCCGACTCCTTCGCCACGCTCTGATAGTCTTGCAATAATCTTCCTCTTCTTTTATTTTTTGGTCTGAACGAATAACTATGATGAGACTTTCTTTGAAAGGGTTTTTAAAGAAAAACCAAACGAGAAAATGAATCGATAAAATCTTAGGAAGAAGTTAATAGAAGAAGATGAATCGATTTGTGAACAGAGAAATTTAAAAGGGAAGAGTAATTGATTGGTAAAGGAAGAAGAAGTGATTGAACGGGTACAGCATAACCTAACTTACATAAATGCAGTCATGATTTTATATTAATACTAGTATATGGACATTAAATTTAAAAAATCGTATAATACTTCTTCATTTCTAAATTAAAAAAATTTAATAAAATTTGTTTTGATTTAAAATATGATTTTAATGTTCAATATTAATTATTTTCAATTTTATAACTATTCTATAATATATTTTAATTATAATTTAGTCGATTAACTGTGTTTTGTTTTTAAAAATAAGAAAATAAATAATTTTTAATATCTTGTTAAATTATGTTTGATCAATGATCTTTAATATATATATGATTAATAGTCCTTTAATTGTTAACATCCTGTTAAACAATTCTTTTGATTTGAACAGTACTTTTGATACGTGTAAACTTCAATCATTAATTTAAAAATTAATTGTTTATTTTGTTTTCTATCTAAAATTAACAATTAACCTTTAATGCACGATCTTAATATTGTGGTTGACAATTTTTAGGTGTCAATTTAATCATAGAATTTAAATTTCTTAAATTTCTTAAATTTCTTTTATCTAAAAGTAACATATTTTAAAACAATTAATGCACGATACCTAAAATTATGGTTCATATTCGTTAACAATTAATGCACTGTGTTTCATCTTTAATTTTCTATTTTTTTCAAAATAAAACTTCATTAATCAACCAATGAAAAACAAATACATTACCTAAATAATTATAAAATTGAAAAGTATATAATTATATTAGGGAAATTAGAGATGTTGGAGGAAAATATTGTGGAAAAAATGATACAAAAATCGTGCATCATCTAATTTTTTTTAACGAATTGTATATTATTTTTTTATTTTTAAATAAAAATATTTAAGTAAGAGAATTGTTTTAATTTAAAATATGATTGAAATTTTCAGTATTGATTATTTCAAATTTTATATAAATTTATATAACATATTTTGACTTTTTATTAGTTGATTGATGGTGTTGTAATGATTTGATAAATGATTCTTAATATGTATTTGATTAATGGCCCTTAATTTTAAATATCTTGTAAAAAATTCTTAGTTTGTAGTAATTAGTTTGAACTTTTTAAAAAAATATATAAAATTCGGTTAATTTGTTTTAACAACTCTCTGTATTTTATTTTAAAACTTTAATAAAAATAAAAATAAAACACTATTAATTAACCAACGATAAAGTAAATACGTTATCTAAATAATTATAAAATGAAAAAAAAATAATATAAGAAGGTAATTAGAGATTGTGTGGGAATATATTTTGGAGGAAAACAATTTGGATTTCAATCGTGCATGAATTTTTGATAATATTTTTTTTGATAAAAACTAAAATTATAATNTTTTATTATATATATATATATATATATATATATTAGATTAGATATATTACAAATAAAAAGTATTAGTACAAATTTTCTCTGTCTCTATATTTATGTGTTTCATTTGTTTTAAAACTAAAATGAATAAAAAAAAAGATTTCAATTCATTTCAAAATGATAAATCTTTGGTTTACATTATTAAAATTGCTAGTTCAGCATCTAAGATAATCTAAAATCTGAAAATTCAATTTTTAAAATCATTTAAATATCAAAATCTTAAAGTTTATTAGAGAAAAAAAACTTGATATCTTCAATCCAAGATTGTTAGTGTTGGTATAATCGTCGGTGTATCCTAAGAACACCTAAAATANTAAGAACACCTAAAATAAAAAAGAGAATATGAATTATAGATAAAAGAAATAACAAATAAAAACTATAAAAAGAGCAAAATTTATCTTGACAAAAATAGTTGATAGATCTGGTATATTTAGAGGGTGGTATTGGATGTGAGATTTTGAAAGAAAGTGATAGATTTTTTTTAATAGATTTGTAAAGTATTATTATCTTTTAGAGAGAATATAGG
>OVAO01004063.1:0-10580 GCA_900406285.1 Biscutella auriculata
AATAAAGACGCTCATTTCTCACTTCGAAATGCATTAATTGATCATATTTGGGAAAAATATTCAAATGGTGATGAAAAAATTAATAATCTACTTTGTTTTGTTATTTTTATGGTGTAGTGTGTCCTTTTAATATTATAATAGTTAATTTAAAATAATAATATAGCTTATGTTTTGAAAAAAAAAACAAATTGGGTCAATTTGTTAAGTTTATAAATAAAGGAGATTATTAGCAATTAATAATAAAATATAAAATGAAAATATAATTTAAATATTCTTTTTAGAGTAAAAAATGGAGTAATAAATTGGAGGAAAACTCAACTCCATTTTTTGTTATTTTAGAATAAAAAATAAGTAATACATTGGAAATGCTCTAATAAAACTAATTTCATAGGATTGCAAGTTGTCAATTAGATTTTTCGTATCCAAAATGAATATGTTCAAATAAATATTTAATTTTTTTGGACATTAATATTTTTCTGTAATAACGTCCAATAACATGTTATTGTACAACTGCGTTTAGATAGGGCTTTTTCTGAGTTCCCTTCTACCTACATTGATTAAAATGATTTGTGTGTTACCTTAAGGAGTAAGTTACTGGGCCTTGACAAATCTTACAATCTCCAACTTCAATCAGATTCAAATTCCCAAATAGAGTTTAGTTATTTTTGTTACTGGTTTCGATATTTTGATCATCGTTAGATCTTGATGGAAGCTCAATTGGTGTCTTACGAAGTTGTAATATGCTTCCTTTTGTTACATCGATAGTTGAAAGAGATCTTAAGCAGTATATAAGAACTATGAACTAATCCACTCATTATCAATTGATTTTAAAGAATTTGAGCAAGAAAAAAATCTCTTAAAATCGCCATCGTTTAAAAAAGCTTAGCAATGAAAAAGGTTTTTATGGAACCAACCAGCAAGTAAGGCTGCAAAGACCAATACATCAATTGCGATACAATGTGTAAACGCATATGGTTTTTAGGAAAGGATCCCTAAAGATTGGGTAGTTTTGTTGAACATGCATATTCACATCTCATACAATCAACATAATTCTCAATTCTTGAAGCGAAAGCTATTTGGTTAGTCATCATAAATACATTGTATGATTCATCATGATATGAGCTTTTGGATTTTCCTTATTTTAGTTTATTAGCAGTAGGATAACATCACCACATGAGTGGCAAGTCTTGGAATTTATTGAGGGAGCTATACTAAATACAAACAAAAACAAATACATCACGTAGACTAAGTTATTTCTTAGTCAATGAAACGACAAGAAAGACAGACGTTTTGTTCATGCAGTTCGCGTGTTGAGTCACGTGATGTGCATACTTATCAAACAAGGGTTCGATAATGTCTTGTCCAAAATGAGCAACGAGCATTGGTTCAGTGACTGCTCTTATATAATTGGCTTCATTGCGTCCTGGTTCATAGTCATCTTCTTCTTTGTAGCGGTCATGGTTACTATGACCAATATCGAATCCATGTGTCTCCAATTCGTTGATTTCAAAAGAGCCCTCGTTTTGTATCACTTCTTTGAGTTCTTCTACGTTTGGATCATAAAACGGCATGTTGAATGTATCCAACTTTGATTCATTCACTAGTTCCTGTAAATCCAACAAGATCATAATTATAAATGAACTTTAAAATTGACACTAAACTTTTTTTTGTTTTTGATTTGATGTCTTGGAATTTTTTTTGGATGGATTTCATGAGTTTCCAACAGATTTACTATCAATTGGAAATTCATTAAAATTTTTTAACAAAACTAATATAGTTGAAAACTATCAAAAAGAATTTAAACGGATTTTCGACGGAATTTCATTTTCTTAGATTGTAACGTTGTTCGAGTATTTGTTAGTTTATTTTTATGTTGTTTGGTTGTTGGTTGTTATATTGGTAGATTAGGTAATTAATTATTGAATTATATCTATGTGGAAAGTTAGATTTTAGGTAATTAATGATTGAATTATATCTACGTAGAGAGGTAGATTAGATTAGTTAGACTGTCACTAAACTTTTTCTCTTTTTGATTTGATATACCTCAAAGACAAGGTCACGGAGAGATTCTGATAGCAATGTCCAAATGTGGCAACGATCTCTAAACAATGGATCATTAAGATTGTTTCTTCCGATGAAAGTGAGAACCATACGTCCATTAGAGACCATTTCTTCAGAACGTAACCTTAAGAACATTGTGAAATCACTTTGGAACTGATTCAAGTAAGCTTTGTAAGCGCTTTGAGGACTTGAACTTGTTATGTATACACTCTCCTTCTCATTCTTGAGATTTTCAGGAACCTGTACTATCATATATAAACACACAATTCCATTGTTTAGATATCAAATATATCTCTCATTTTCTATATAAATGTTAATGAAATCTATAAATACCGTAGAAAGCCAATGGAGTGCGTAAGAAGAATGTATGAAATGAAGACTATTGCGAGAGAAGATCCTAGAATAGAAGCTACCCGGAGCTCCATAGACGAAACATGATGCTTTGTTTGTGATCATAAGCTCTTTGTTGAAGAAAGGTAAGAACTTGAAGGTTGTGTTAAAATCGTTTTCTGGAAGATCATTCAGATAACAAGCGATCTCCAATGGGTTTTGGTTCGATTTTAGGCACAATATGTTGATGGTGTTAATGATCTCAGAAATAGCCAAAAATGAGTTTTGTCCAGAAGAACAACCCAATTCAGCAACTTTGGTATACTTCGGAAAATCTAAGTTTATCATCATTTCCTTTGTGTTCTTTACCAAAACTGGTTTCGCCATTAATAAAACTCTTCTCTAAAAACCATATAGAAGATATATTAGTTAATAAATTGTTATTCTCACTCTACCATATATAAAATTTTGAAACAGTGTATAATCATGTTTCTAATATCCCATATATTAAACTAGTTTTTTTCTCAAGTGTCACAACCAAAATTATTTTAATAGGTAAATGTAAATGTGTCGTTTTCTGGTCATTCTCAAACTCGATTTAGATTAGCATGATACATGCTTGTTGATTTGTTAAGATTTAGTTTTTTATGAAATTACGCAATATCATTACCACAAATATTAAAATACAATATATATTTTTATATTTAAAATAAATAATATTTTGTAATCATTTCAATTAAAGAAATATTTTTTCATATGTAATCATCATACTTTTTTGGAATATATTGTCCTACTTATATTAAATTCAAAAAAATAAAACAAAAACTAATATATATATATATATATATATATGCATAATTACATATAGTTTAATATATACTAGGACTTTATGTGAGTTGATTTATTTTTCAAAATTTAACTTTGTGATAGTTTTAATTTTTGTAATTATCTTAACATTGTAATTTTAAATGTATGATACCTAATAAATATCAATGAATAATTTTCTATAAATGTTATATAATTTTTGAGTATTTTACTTTTGTATTGAAAAATAATATGAGTTAGTCATATTAACTATTCAAATTTTTAATAATTGTATGTTGAATTGAAACTATAATTTATATGTGTGTCATACCGTTGAATTCTTGAATTATTTTCATGTCTTGAATTCAAACTATAATTTTATTTTTGTATTGAAAAACATCATCTATCAATCTATCTATTTTTTTTTTAATATTCGTCGTTAAATAAAGATCACTATCCAACATGTATGTGGGAGACTGAAACATGTGTTTCAATTACTAATCAAAAGAAACCTATTTGTATTCATCAATTTATAGTTTTAATTTTAATGTATAATATATTTGGATTGCTCCATTCGTATAAAAAGAATATACAGACATTGTTCTTGTATATCAGAATTAAATTTCCTTTATTAATTTTATCGTAATGATATTATTATTAATTTTATTCTTATCATCAAAGAATAGTGATAAAATATTATTATTTTAATTAAAATGAAATTAAGATAGTTGTAGAAACCTGAAGAAGAGAATTGGCAGAGTAACTATTGACTCCATCTCCACCACTCATACGTAAAGCTCTCACAAAACTATATTTATCATCTTTCTTTTCATCATCATAGCTGCATGCATGATCATATTCACATATTATTGTTACATACATACAGTAGTATATAAATATATATATATATATATATATATATGTGGAATTGAGGATTCATTGAATCTAGGTGTAGTTTATAGAGTAAATTAAAAAACATATCACTAAATCGAACCAATCAAATTTTTTAAAATTTAAATAATTATGCTTGATAAATTTAAAATAAAACAAATTAATTTTACACGATTAATTACATCATTATTATATAATAATACAAAACCAAACAAAAAATTAATATTACAAATATCATAAATAACAAATATTTTATAACATAACATATATATAAAATGCATTGTTATTTATTATATTTATAACTAATTCTCGTAATATTAAATCTCGCACCTAGTACGAATCAAAAACTATATATATATAATAACCAATGAAATCAAAGTAAGATTATATAAGTATATGTAATTGTTGTCATAAAGATGGATTTGAGACAAGTACCTTAAGGAAGGAATGGTCATGTTGATGAATCTTGAAACCATTTTTATAGGATTTGAAGAAGAAGAATTAGAAGATGGTGTGTGTTTTGAGGATGTACATAACACACTTTCAATTTTATAGAGAGATTGAAGGTAAGTAGTACAACATTATAACAATATAAAATATATATAAACATAAAACACGCCATGTGTAGTACTATAATTGAGATTAGTTTAATACTTGACCTAGATCCAAAACAAATTATATAATATTGTTTCTGAAATTATGTTATTAGTTAAACTTCTCCTAATAAAAACGCAATTGCGTGAACATCTAAGGATATGTGATATCGTTATAGTCAAAATTGGGATTGCTATTCTCTAGATCATGAAATAATTTTGTATGATGCAATTTCATTCAGTGGAGATCGCATCTTCTCTAGATTTAAGGTTCATTAATCCAAAAAATAACGTTTTAATTTTTGAGTGAGATTAAAATTGAAACCTAACCCTTTGCGAATTCATGCTCTCAGATTTAGATTGTCATCATTTTTATCCGACCTCTTACCATGATTTTATCTATTTTTACTTTCCAAAGACTCGAACTCGAATCATGCAATTAAGTTTACATGTCTTTTACATAGAAAAGTAAGAACTTAAAATGACAAAGAAATTGGTAATGGCAATTATCCTTATACAAGATCCCAATAGAAATTAAAGGAGAAGAGAAGAAAGAAGAGACACATCCTATCAAAAAAAAAAAGAAAAAAAGAAAGCGAAATCGAAGAAGAGGAGAGGGGAGGGAGGAGGCAACAAAGAGAAGAGGAAAGGGGAATTGTATTACAGAGACCTCAGTAAAAATTTTAGTCAGAAAAATTATGCGGAATAAAATCTGACTAAGGAAAAAAACACCTCTGATACATTAACCCTCTGTTACCCAAACTATTTGGTGGAATATCAAAACTGAAGAAGACTATTCTTATGATCAGAGTCCATGAAAATAATTTGTTGCCTAGTGAACGTGAGGATCTTTGAGACAACATGATTGGAAAGAGTAAATGGCCCACCATATAATCTGAAATTTCTCCCTTCTCAAATGAAGAAGATGACAACTTAGAACATGAGACGGATAAAGAAAGTACAGTCTAGAATAGAGTAACCTGAAGAGAGCCGAAGAAAGAGCACCATCCAGAATATTTGCTATAGTCACAAATTAGTGTGAACGTCGTGTGTATTGAAGATGATTTGTTTAATCAAACGTGTGAGATTAGGGTCACTAATTAATTTGCATTATTAGCAAGATAATGTAACATTTTAATTATATTGTAGACGGTGCATGTTTATAAATATTGAAATTTCTGACCAAAAGCATTATTGGTTTATGTTAAATAAAAATAACGAATATTAATGGTGATGCATGCATGTTATGGTATTAAAGCACCTACAATGAAAACAGTTAAAAATAAAATTCTTCAGAATTAAATAATAATATTATAATTTTTTATTAATTTTTAAGAAGAAGAATCGATTCTTACCGTTTCTTCCTGAAGATATGTTCTTCACTTTGTTAGGAGAATTGTTTTTTTTTTTATTATTATTTTATTTAAGAAACCTTTGATTTATTTGCATTGCAGATGCTCTTACAATATATGTTTGCTTTTGTCATGAAATCCGTATACCACGTGGAACACGAAACACCAATCTGGTTTTCTGTATTTTATTATTTTAGAAATAACATTTTTGTTTTTATCAACAACATATATTATAGAGAATTGATCTCTAGATTATTCAATGATCACACTAGTACAAACTACTTGACTACATATCTTGCGTCTCTCATCATCCATCGTATTAATTCATCTCTCGAAAGATCTGATGTGTATCTATGGAGAAACGATTATTTGACATTAACAACCATCAATGATCGTGGTCTAGTAGTTATCAAGACGACTACAAGTCTTTGTATCCAAAATTTATTAAAATATCAACAACTAAAAAGCAATTATCGTTGGAGAATATCTCATATCGGAAAGATGGAAAGGAATCTAGATAATATATAAATGATTTAGACTAATTCATTTACTGTCAATTGATTTTGAGTTGGAAGTTCATAGATCTTGTCATGGTATCAGAGCAGAACCACATGTTGCCCATTAAACTGAAATTGATTAGACCCACTACTTGGCCCAATCCATCTTCAAATGTCGGTTTGACTGATCACTACTAGTCCGATCGGTCTAACCTGATCCTATAATAAGATATTTTCGAGATTAATGGTTAAAAAGACCATTATCTCGAAGAGACGTGTTAGAGAATACCCCCACATCGAAAAGATGAAAGAGAACCTGAATAATTTATAAGTGATATGAACAAACTCATTTACTACCAATTAATTTTAAATTAGAAATTCATAGCTTTTATCAATTACATAACAGTCCCCGATAAGTTTTCTTCCTCTCTTACTCAGAATTCTATTATCCCTGTGGATACACCTAAAGCGTGGTTCAAAACTGACCAAAAAAAGCTATGTATAGAACATAGAACATAGATAAAACTCTTCTCTAAACTCCATAGAACATACACTAGTTAATAAACTCATTTTCTCACTCTATCAAATATAAGATTTCGAAACTATATATAATCATATTTGACAAAAAAAAAATATAATCATATTTTTAATATATAACGAGAGAATAGATGTTCTCCCGTATTGACATGTGACGTCATTTTCTTAAAAAATATAACTATACTATAAGTAATATATTATTTAATAAATAGAGATGTATTATGATATAATATGAAAAATAAAACATTTATTTCATCCTTATAAATCTAATGTGAAATTTTGGAAGTTTGTTTTTTACCTACAATATCTATTACTTTGATAAAAAAGTTATAATATCCATTAACTATATATTAATACATTAAAATGTAAAAATTATGATTTTATATAAGGTAGAAGATAAAATATATTAAATAAATATACAATTTAAATAATATAAATTTAAAATAAAATATTTTAAGAAAAATTAAAATTTAAAATAAAACCAGGCATAGGACAAATACTCTCCTAATTATTATATAATGGTATGATCGTGAATCCAAGCGGTCAATAACCTTTAAAAAAAAAAATATGAGTCATAAGTTAGATTCCACTCGTCTTTTAAAATTTCATCCTTACTGAAACTTGAAGATAAAAATGAATAGTAATAATCTGAGCGTTGAACCACTAAACTAAAGGTATTTCTCAACTGTCAATAACTTAAAAAATTATATATTCGATTTTAGTTTTTATAGGTCAATCATTCACACTAAATGAGATACAGACAAAGTTTAGAACAACTACGTATTGTATTAAATTATCATTTCCGAACAACTATCATCCATTTGAATTTTCGATATGCATGAGTATTTAAAATTGAATTATCATTTCTGATTATACATGTTTTCTATTAAATATTGAAATAAAAATAAAAATTTTCATAAAAAATAAGTAAATAGATAAAAAAAACTCTTAAACCTATACGTATATGTGAAAGATCCAAATTAAATTTTGTAACGAAATAAAGGAGTAATTACTAAAAGGTTCGTGTTAATTTTGCAATTGAGGTATACACACGTTTGTTTTGTTTATGAAAATATATAGGTCTCAGCACAAATAAAAATTCAAAAATTTGTATGATTTGTAATTTTTTGTTTTGTTTTATAGAATATTTGATTTTGTGGTTTGATTAAATCTGAAAATTAGTGGATATCTGTTTTAGTGGATATCTAAATTTTATATAAGTATTTACAAATAATTTATTCCGCTCTATTTTTATTAGTTTTTAAAAGCATACACAATTCATATTGAAAATAATAAAATATTAGATACTCTCTCATGAAAAAAATCTAAAAGTTAACCGAGTCTAACAATTTATTGGATTTTTTTATTTTGTCAAACTTATAAGAATATTGTTTACAATTTTACTTTTATACAATAATTTGATTGACACAAAAAATATTTTTCACAATTTTTATTTATAATAAACTCTTATGAATATTTTTAATAATTATTGTTTTTTCACAAGAAAATAATCAATAAAAATATAAATATGTTTGACAAAAAATTTAAAAATTCAGATAATTAAAATAAAACAAAAACGTAGAAAATTGTAGATTTGACATATAATTTTCATTGATTTTTTTTAATATATAACAAAATAATTACATATATTTTAATATGTATATATTTATATATTTTTGTCAACCATAGACATATTTATACATATTCTATCTAACTTTAATAAAAAAGAATATTTATATTTACTTCTGATTTACCATTTTGTTTGTTTTAAAAACTTAGTAATATTCTAATTCTTTAATTGAATAAAAATAAATAATTATATCAAATCTGCTTTCGACCACTGACAATCTGACACCTCACATGAAACTAACAAGACTGGACCCAGATTTACAAGATCACGAGAATGATGCTTAATTCATTTTGTTCATGCCTTATCTTTTTATAATCTTTTTGAAATCTAACGATTATAGTCCTAAAAAATGTCTATCAATTTATTTATTTTTGGTCGTCAAATAAAGATCACTATCCAACACGTATATGCAGATCATGAAACATGTGTTTCAATTACTAATCACAAGAAACCTATTTGATTAATTTATAGTTTACTTTTAATTTATGTATAAAATATATATTTGGATTGCTCGATTCGTACGTATGCAACGAATATACTTATTATCCTTGGGCATTCATATTTTCGGTTCGGATTGTTATTTTCAAGTTTCAGATTTTCAATATCTAGATTAGAAGTTCCATTTGGGTTTTTATAGTTTCGGTTCGATACATTTTGGATTCAGGATGATTCGGGTAAAGAATTGGAAAACCGATAAAGTATTGAATACTTTTCGGTTTAGTGTATTCAATTTGATATTCAAATGTATAAAAAAACTCAAAATTATTTGTAACGATATAAATTTGGTATTCAAATGTAATTCAAAACCCGAAATTATTCATTACAACATAAATTTGGTACTTAAATGTAACCAATAACCCAAAAGTATCTTTTTTTTTTTTCGCTGACCCAAAAGTATCTTATACAACATAATTTTGATACTCAAATATAACAAAAAAAACTCATATATACTCCTACAACAAAATTTGATACTCAAACGTAACCAAAAACCCAAAATACAACATAAGTTTTATCGATTTATTTCATGTCATTTCAAATATTCATTTGATTCACATTTCGGTTCAAATTCATTACAAATTCTTTAAATGTAGAAATTTAATACCTAATTAATATTTTTTATCGGGACTGGTTTGATATAAGTTGTTCTTATATATCAGAATTGAAATTCCTTTATTAATTCTTTCGTAAGGAACTTATTATAAAATTTATTCTTATCATAAAATAATTGTAATAAAATATTGTTATTTAAACTAAAAGGAAAAGAAGATATTTTGTAGAACCTGAAGAAGAGAATTAGCAGAGTAACTATTGACTCCTTCTCCACCATTCATACTTAGAGCTCTGACAAAATCATATTTATCATCTCTCTTTTTATCATCATTGCTGCATTCATGATCATATGGAATAATGATTGTTGAATAATAATTTTATTATTTATTTTATAATTTGTTTGGGTCTATAATTATTATAATGATTCTTATTATATAAATATTTTAATTTTTAATAATAGCTATACAGTGACATATTATATAAATTATACGTGAAGGTAAGATTATTTTTTAAAAATGTTTTTGTTTTAATAAATAGGGGATTGTTGTGGTAATGAATTTTGAACCCATTTTTATCCTTATTTATCAGTGATATAAAAAGATTGAAGGAGAACAATTAGAAGATATTGTATTTGAGATTGCACCTCACACACTTCATCAATTTATAAAGAGATTGGAGTTTATTTCAGGTATTGTACAATATATAAAATAATAAACATGAAACACGCCATGTGTACTACTTAATAACTAGATTTTTGACCCACGCTAGTGTGGGATATAATATTTATATTTTTAAATATTTATAATATTTTAATTATTAAATAATTAAACTTTTA